>BMAV01014291.1:0-32384 GCA_019973955.1 Trichonephila inaurata madagascariensis | reverse complement strand
AGTTGTCAAATTAGAATTAAGTAATATAAGTTATTCTTAATAAAAGTTATATTAAGAACTACTATGTCTCATCATTTTGATAATCCCACACCTCTAGCTTACGCGGAACCGGAACGACATAGTCATCACAGGATGGCTATGTCGCAAGGTATATGCTTTGTCTTTCTTGGAATTTATTTGCTACTTCTTATTAAAATTTTATGAATTCATGGAGCAGTTTTCCACTTGCTTCCACATTTTTCTTTTCTGATTGGAGACAATAATCCAGAATTTTGAAATGTTCTTAAAACACTTAAATAGATCCCACCAACAACCATAGTTATATTTTTCATTGTCATAGAAGTGTGCTCACTGATAGCGGTTCATTTTAGAAGGAGTAAAAACAAGTAAACATCTTTCAACAAGTAAAAGTAACACGTCTTATACAAAACGCAAAATTGAAATTAACAGCTGCCCTAATTGAAAGGCTCACAACTAAACTCCTGATACATTAAAATGAATAATTTATAGTCAAAGTCGATCTGTCACACTACCTAAAGGCAGATATAACGGGTTTGAGGTGGTTCAGGACATCATCCGTAAACACATACCAACTCGAACAAGAAAAACATGTTTGTACCAATTAATTCGAGCAGTATAGTATGCTGCTTTGGCTTAACATTATTGTATGTTATTTTTAATAATTTAATTGTAATTAGATTAATTTCTTCTCTGCAACTGATTTTATAATCAAATCACAGATGAATTTCTTAAATGATAAATTCTCTAATTAGTTAACTTTTAAAAATAAGATAAATAACATTTGATGTAGAAAAAGGCTATATGCGATTATTGTCTCTGATTATTAAAGAAATAATTGAATTTTTCTTTGAAATGTAAATGAATTCTTGAAATAAAGTTACGTTAGTATCTTCGTTTAGATGCTTAAAAATTTACTGAAAAGATTTCACAAAAAACTGCAATATTAATATTTGAACAAATTTCCTAAAATAGAAGCAGATGCTTATTTCGAGGCATTAAAAATTAAATTATCTTTTAATGGAAAATAATGCATGTTGAAAATGAAAAGAAGCTGGAATTATCATGTTTGTATAATATTTTTAGCAATGAATCTGCATCTCGAAAGATTTTTCACTGAATATTTGAATAACGAATTGTTATGTCTTGAGTACAAAATATTTTACTTAAGTGATCCATTATTATATATTTTAGAGTTGAATAAATATCTATTTTTAAATGTAAATCTTCACAAAATAACTTTTAAAAATCTCTTGTCTCTTACTTCAAATGATTCTAATTATTTTGTATAAAAATATTTTAAGCATTATTCTAGTTTTTTTTCCCTTATACATAATCCGAAAAACAACCAAGACAACCACTTGATGAATTAATCTTCAGATTCCCAATTTTGTATATATACACTGGTGTTAAAAATTAAGAGAACTTTTAGATTTGGTCAATTACCTTCAGAACTCAAATTATTAACTTTTGCACACAGAACTGTACTGGAGATCTCAGTTCTCAGAACTGTACTGGAGTTAATTCAGTTTTACACACAAACTGCACAGAACTGTATTGGAAAAAGAGGGTATTCGCCGTAGGATTGTGGCCTACGAGATCTCTAGACCTCAATCACGTAGAGCACTTGTGGGACGTTCTCGGAAGAGACGTTTCCTGTCGACAATTTCTAAGGACAATTCAGGTGATCAAAGTGACTTAAAAGAAGGAGAATTACTGCCACAATTGTTGATCAAAAGCCTCAATAACTGTATGAGAGCATTTAGTGAGACTTTTATAACTGTACAAGGTAGCCACGATTCTTACCAGAAGGGCAATACTGAGTTGTGGCATATTCTGTATTGATCAATGTCGCTCTCATTTGCATGTCGAATTATTTTAATCTGTGCAATTTTCTCGGTTACCATTTTTTACCTTACAACGTAAGGTATTAGTATACCGAATTTTTATGCATTGAACCAAATTTTTTTCATAAAATCTATTTTATATTATTGTGATCTTAATTTTAAACAACAAGATATGTTCATGATTCTTTACTGATAGCAGTGCCTTTTCTAAAGTTAGAAACTATTATATTTATGAAAACGAAAGTTTTTCAAAATCATAATCTAAAGGAAAAGATTTTTAAAAAATTTTTTACGGTTTGTATAAGCTATTGAAATAACTGGTTATATGGTTTGTATATACAAATGAAAGAATAATAAAAATAACTGAACACAATTAAATTCAGTGTCCTCATTTGATGATGCTTGTTAAAAAATACATAAAATTAAAAATACATAATTGCTTTCAGCTTTCAAAAACACTGTATATATATATATATATATATATATATATATACATAAATAATTTAATCACAACTTAATAATCAATTAAAATTGAAATTATATGAATCTTATAACATTAAATCCTATTTCAAAATATCCATGGCGAATATAGAAGACAAAATTCCAACGTTTTCAAACAAAATTAAAAAATTATAAAATAAAAATTTTTATAAAATATCCAAGTGCAACCTCGGACTTAGGACCGATAAGTGGGGTTAAACTAGTTTGATGGCGCCAATCTTCCCCCTATTGCAACTTGGTAAGTTAATCGGAAAATATCCAATTCTCAAAAATTTAAAAATTAAAAAGTTAAAATTAAACCATTAAACTTGAAAAATTAAACTATTCGCCATCGCATTCTGAAAGATATTATATTAAAATTCTAAAACAATTAATTGCATAATATAAGTGAACCCTCGAACACCAAAGATGAAGCACTCATCTTTAAAATAGTTGTATAGGTAGAAAAAATGTCTAAAATCCGAAAGTTCAAATTAAAAACCAAGTATGTTCACAAATGAATAGCCTAAATCATTAAAAACTCACCAAAGAGCATCCTATCAATAATTCAATTCACAATTTTTGAACAACTTTTTTTTCATATTTAATACAACAAGTACCACTCCTATATTTTGCTCATAACTCCCACTAATGCCATGTCAATCCAAATGATTCATAATCTCACACTAGAGTTTAACTATTTGGTATTAGATGTAAATCAGATTGCATGCAAAAAAGAAAAAGGTTGTTTGATTGGTCATAAATAGTTCTCACACTAGAGTTTAACTATTTGGTATTAGATGCAAATCAAATTGCATGCAAATATATATATATAATAAAACTTGTAGATAGTCGGCAGGATTATATAACCCGCTGTTGGCACGGGAAAGAAAAATGGAAATAAAACTTGAGTGGTGCATAATTTGTTGTGGCCGAATTGATTCTTTAACGAAGGTAATTAATTTAGACGGTTCATGTTTTGCATTTGATTGACATTGACAGAAAGACAGGGCGTGGCCGGTGGGGAGTGATTACTGTATATTGGATGAATTTTCTATGATGAGTGATGTTACATACTGACGGTATTGACGAGGCAGTCTTGTAAGTTAGTAATCCAGTTTATTACATTGAACATGTAGAGACAGACAAACATATATTGACGGTATCACAAAGAAAACACACATAACAAAAAGACACACACGCCAACTGCAGCCGACTATATATTGAAGGCAGACCAATACAGAAGAGAGGAGAGAGCGGGATTTCCAATGATCTTGGTTTTATACCCGGAGGGACATTGGGTGGCTAGGTTATTAATTAAACGCGAGTCCTGATGGAATGGACCATAGATAAATCAAAAGCTATTAAATATTAAATTACTGGTAATGATTATATATACACACACACACACACACACACACACACACATATATATATATATAGAGAGAGAGAGATCATAAATTAAATAAGTAATGAAATCTGAAGCTAATTTTATAACACAATTTTGAATGGTTACAGTTGAAAAAACAATCAAGTGTTTACAAAAGAGTGCTAGAAAAAACAGAAAAGTATACAACATTTTAAACCTTTCTTGTTATTATTCTGTGAAAAGCTCAGTCCAACTAATGCTGCTTAATTTTCATCAATATTTCTTTTACTTTAAGTAATTTAAAATTACAATTAGTGTCATCATCTGAAGACGCTGTAGCTAATAGTTTAAAAGTTATCGAAACCACGAAACAAGTAACTATTTTTCTCGACCCCTTCTAGCTTACATAATTCATGCTGACATAATATATGGCAGATGACTGAAGATCAAAATAATCTTCAATGGCCCTTTCAAAACTTCCATTTATGGATAAGTTAAGCGGATATATCGTTCTGAGGATCATAGCGGCAGGAAGGCAGCATTATGAAAAGCTCTTTTATATGATCGGGGATATATTGATAGATGATGCGCGGTGTTAGGTGAACATAAAAAGGAGGCAGTAAATGTTTAAGAAAAAAATGCCATTGAGTAATGCAAAATAATTTTTCGATATAGAAGGGTAATAAGGTGAGAGTTGCGTAAATCTATGTTAAGAAGTTTGAACACTTTCTGAGATACTAAGAGACTAGTCAGAACCTCGGAGCTATAATCTTCAGCGTTATGGCCGGAAATGTATCAGATAATTCTTTAGATATCTGAATATCTCGTTTACACAAATCGAAATGAATTCTGGGATTTTAGAATCGTACAATCATATTGCATATAATCATAAATAATTTTTTACGCCATTTTATTCGTTTATAACAATTAAAATCTATGAAAACTGTTTTATAAAAGTCTGCATTGTGGTTTTTAGAAAAATAAATAATGTATCATATTTTAATTTTCGGCTGACTTTTGAAATTCGAAACTTTAAAAAAATTGAGGTATAAAGTGGTTTTAAGCAGCGTTTTCCAACCTAATTTGGCTCACGTACCACTTTCTAATCATGCTAAATTGTACCATTTTATAAAATCGATTGTATTTTTTATTGCGGATGTGTTTATTTGCCTTATACGTTTTATAGGGTGACCATATATTCAAAACACATAATGAGACAAATTACAACGAAACACTCCTAAAAGTCATGTTGGATTGTAAACTCATCGCAACATATATATATATATATATTGTTTAAAGTTTCATATTTATTTTTCATATTTATCATATACTCTTAAGTCTACATCTATGTTCACTCTGTTTCGATACTTATTTTTTTAAAAAAATATTTGAAAAAGCTCTTTCTACTAATTCCGTACTAGTAAATGGTACTAAAAGTTTACAAGCTTTCTCAGAAAGTTTTGTTCATATTCTTTATCAATGCTTAACTAAAAATTAATTAGATTATGTTGTTTGAATTGTGCTATTTGCAAAGTTCTGTAACATGATAATTATATTAAATTTTCTTTATCTTAAGTTGATAATGTGTTGTAGCTTTTTCTAAATTTATTTCATAGAAGGGGTTTGAAATCTAATTATCATTTGTGTTTTGGAATATATTCCTTTCAAGTCAATTTTAATCCTGTTAAATGTGCTATTATATTTTCTCGTATATCTTGACACAGGCCAACCTTATTTTCATACAAAAAAATATGTAGAGTTTCGAATACTTCTGATTGATTTTTTTATACACTGTTTACAAAAATCTAATTTCTTAATCATACATTCAATTAAAGATCGTTATAGAGCTGTTTAAATATTGGTTGCAAAAAAGATCAAATAAATATGCAAGTGCCTGAAACCAATTAAAATCATACAATTTCGAAAAAAGATCAAAATGATTATCTTCAAGAAACCTTGTGCTTCTTATGTAAGTCTAAATAATATATATATATATATATATATATATATATATATATATATATATATATACTGTTTCCTCAATATTCTCGGTCATATCGTGAATTCTTCTCGATACCACATTGTTTGAAAGAGGAATACAATTAATTTTTTGATACATATTTTAGGTATACAAGATAAAATTAATTCTTCTCCAATTTGAATTGAAACCATTCATACATGCCGGCGAACCGCAAAGTATCACATGGAGCTAACAGAAATAAGTATAAAACACACATTAGAAAGGGAAGAAAAAAGGGAGGGGGGAATAAAAGTCATGTAGGTCTAAAAATATTTACAATTAATTTGCAGAAGTATTTCTGTAACCACATTTGGCGAAATGGTAACTAATACGATAACAAAAATCTACTGCACGTTCATTATCCTTATTAGCAGGTAAAAATGTAAGCAAGTTTAAAAAAAACACAATTTTTGTTTTTGTAATCCGTATGTTTTGCATGCAGATGTTGTAAAAAAAACGAAGGCTCCATGCATCCATTTGAAAATACCACCCCACACATTATAGCATGGTCTTAGGACAGTCTTCGTCTGCAATACATGGAAATCCATTTTTTATGTATTCATCACAATATAGTTTTTCTTAACCCCTCTTTGAAGAACTGAAGACTGCGCAATTTCAAGGTTTTACGTGGAATTTTCAGACTTGTCATTTGTAGAACTCGGCAACTAAAACACGGACATCACTGTTCGTATTTTGGTAGAGATTTTAATTCGTACCGGTTCATAACCATTGATCCATGGCTTATGAAAAAAAGAATGTTAATCAATACGGGCATCAATGAATTTTAACAAAGATGATCCAAGTATGAACAATAACTTGCCACTTGTAAGCTAGGTGTTGAAATGAATGAGAGTGCAGTATCATCACAAGAGTGGTGGTGACATCTCAAGTTTTACTAATGCAGCGTTTCTCAAACTGTGGGGTGCGCCTTCTAAAGAGGCGTGATAACTCTACGAGAGGGGCGTGAGCATATTGAAAAGTCGATTGATTGACTGAATATTAACGTCGCATTGTTCAGCTACACGAGGGCTTTTGGTGACGGACCACGTAATTTTGAGCAATGGTCAAGTGACGTGGACGACACCTGAGGTGGCACCCCCCTCTCCTAACTACCACACCATACAAACCGGAGGACGTTTCAGCTCTCGACAGATTTAACGTGCATCGCTGCCCTACACGGCGGGTCTTTAGTGGTACTGGGCTCGAACTCGTGACAAGGCAAGCCATGATCCGATACCATACCACTCGGCTACCGCGGCCACGTTTGAAAAGTCGAAAACAAAAGATTATTTAAAAAAATTATTAATTTACTGAAAGAAAACGAACAAAATGTCTTCTGACATAATAAGAAATAAAAACACATTTACAGTGATATAATACACTTATAAATGTATCAGTACTGCACACTATATTTTACAACTAATTTAGGAATACTAAGTTAAGAATGAGTTTAATAATTACAATTGACCGCATGGGCTTGTCATAAATAAAATTATATACAAAAATTAACACTTCTTTTGATAATTTGAACGCTGCTGATTAAAAGATACGTGATTCACTCCCAAACGCTGCCGTCTTCCATGCAGGCGTGTGTATGTGATGTATTGGAGGGGGAGGAGAGAAAAAGAATGAATAAGCAAATCCTCTAAAATAAGTAAATCCTTTGCAAACACTGTCAAGGCCTTTTTGTTACATTCGAAAGACTTCGGAATAATTTTATGAATGGCAGTGCACGTTAAAGATTGAACGTTGGAAAGACGTATATATACGTCCGGTGAAATTAACGCTTTGGCTGAGTGAGACGTTTATATACGCTGGAGGCACTTAAGAAGGTAAAGTCGTATAGTAGTCTTAGCGTCAAAGTATAGCATTAATGGATTCAATACATTGTAATTGTATGGAAGGGAGGGCGGGATGAAAAATATGATAGAATATTGGGTCGCAAATACTGAAAATTTGAGAAGCACTGTACAAATGACTAACGGCTAAATTTAAAACTGTAGTCCAAAAAAAAAAAGAAAACGATATCGATTGCCAGAGTTTGAGAGATCATTTACTATACATATTAAAAATTTCACTTTATAATATTATTAATTAAAATTATTTTTTTTAATTTTACAAAAAAAAAAAAAAAAAATGTTTTAATGATATTTTTTGTTTGCCATTATTGATTTTTCCCCCACATACCACCATACAGCAACTCGCGTACCACCAATGGTACGGATATCACAGGTTTAGATACGCAGGTTTTAGGAATTGCTTTCTCTTTGAGATTCTTAGAACTTTTTTGTTTCTGGTATTTTAGTTTTGTAGAAGTTTCTTCCACCTAAAAGCCTTTTTAAAAAATTAAAAAATATACATTATACACTATTTTATTGTAAGCTATTGAGCATGCCAAATTTGATTCCATTTTGCACTATTACAACATGATGTTCAAATTGAAGAAATACATTTAAAAGAATGATACGAATATTAAATAAACATAGAACCATTTTTTTCAAGTTAATTGAATCACTTTCATTTTTTTTGTAATAGTTTTAATTAAATATCAATAATAGTGTTTACACTTATTTCAAAAATATAGGTGATTGTTAGTCCGATACGAAATATAATAATAGTTGAAGCGTTTAGATAATTTTCATTAGATGAGACAGATACTGTAAAATGTAAATTTAAAATACCTATAATTTGTGTTATATTTTAAGTTACACTATGTTTAAAGTATGCTGTGAGCATGTACAGAAATGAAATCTTCCAACAAACTTTTGAATAGCTTTATGTTTTTGATGTTACATTATTAACATATATTTCTGATGAACATTTTATAAAAACGTTTTAAAAATGTTTTTAGTTTCTTTAAACTAGTTGAGAGACTTAATATTTTAAGTTATGACTCTATAACTAATATTTAAAAATATCACTCTTCTCAAAAGAAACTCAAACTAGTTTTGAGCTAAATCTCTTTCTTATGGACCATTAAAATAATATATTTCAAGGTATTGAATTGATGAATGGGTAAATCCCTCTGTTTCCAAAAGGCTCATTTTATACTTTAAAAGACAAAAGAAATGAGAATTTTTCCTGTAAATAAGATAGATAAAAGTAGGAAAAAAAAAACGGTTATGTGCTAAGAAAAACTTGATTTACTAGCATAATCGCTTGACTAAAATCCTGGAGGATATATCTTTTTAGGCGAATGAACAGAGAAGAAAAATTAGTTATCACGTTTCCACAATATCGGGCTAAGCCCTAAACATACAGAGATAAAAATGCACTATTCACTTATCGAGTGGAACTTATGATTTATCACCACTTGAATACTTCGCAAAAATACTTCGTAAAATATACGCTGCTCATACATAAATCACAAATTTTGTTCTCTTTACCGATGGATTGAAGAGTCTGAAAATAATTTATATTTGTCAAAAGGTATTTTTTTCATTGTAATACACTTCAGAGTGATATTTTAGGTCTAAAACCTGTATTCAAACTGCTTTTCATGTTTGGTAATATTGCAGTAAATGAAATGTGTGTGTGTGATTTTTGGTGGTTGCCAATAGTAATTGTTTCATCCTTTTTATTACCATTTAAGATTTAAGTGTATTTTGATTAGATGTATGGTCTTAACAATAGTGTTATCGGATATATCTGGTATGTTTCGTGTGTTTTCAGAAAGAATGGTAACACTATACTTAGTTGATATTAAGGTATTCGACTACTTGCGACAATTTTTTTTTTAAAAAATGGAGATATGGAGATTTTTTTTTGCGGTTTTTAGATTTATTTAGTACATTTTAAGAAAAAAAAAAGGCTAAAATTAAGAAGAGAAAAAATTAAATTATTATTACTAAAATGTGAAAAAACGTGTAAAAATTGACAAACAATTACATAAACGGGGCCCACTCTGTTCAAATAGTAAATAAAAATATTCTCAAATTTTCAATCTTGATGCATTACTTTGATATTTCTTTTTTGAAATGACCTTCAGGATAAGAGATATTTTAATTTTTACGAAATCTAGAGCACTTTATCTTAGTTGTTATATGAAATTGCTGAAAAAAACATTGATAATATTCACATAAAAAACTGTAAATTTTGTAATAAAACAGCGATTGATAAATCTGAAGCATTAAAACAATTCTACTGTTATACGGAACACAAAAAAAAAATTCAGCAAATTATTTTAAAAACTTGTTGAGTAATTTCTGTCCCCGTGTGAGTTTTTCGAAAAAAACAAACATTTGCCATCTTATGTTAAATAATGGCTTCTGCTTTTACTAAAACACTTGTAGTTTTTGTTCTAGTGAATGGAAAATAAAACACTTGGTATTTTAATAAAGTTAATAAGTCGGGCTATAAAAAAATCATAAAAAAATTGTGAATTTTTTAAAAAATCATGATTTTAGGGTAGTAAGATACCTTAATTTTAAAAAAGAATAACTTCATATCACTGGCGTAGCCTATATCAAAATGTCTTCAGGGTCCTTTTTTACATATGGAAGTCCTGTCAGTGGGACTGTAGTTACACATGTAGGGTTCCCTGTATCTTGGGAGATCCCATATCATTGATGAGTTTGATACGGTGGTAGCTAGCTACGCCCCTGCTTCATATGTATTAAATAGTGTAAAATAATCTGTCTTTATGATACATTTAAAACAAATATAATACAAAGTTCAAGAGTTGATTTATTAAACTTGTAACGGGTGTTGATCGGTGAAAGAAGGTAAATGAGTTTGGATACATTATTCCTCTTCCAACGAGAACTTAGTTAGGAGTTGTGTATTTATCAGAGAAATAATTTATGCCTATATCTTTAAGTTCTTTAGTAGTCTTTTTTTTTATCTTGTTGTATCTGACAATGAAAAGATCAGATGATGGTATAAATTAGTTGCCTTGGTACAGTAGAACCAGCTAGGCGAATAAGAATATAAGAACAATGGAATGAACGAAATAAAGATGTTCAATATTTTCACCTTCTGAAATGGATGTAAAATTATTTCATTTATAACATATTTTAATCATGGTGCAATAATTAACACTATATATTATAACATTATTATAAAATTATTTATTTCAATATTTGAGAATAAATAATATTATTTTTTTTTTAACTTAAAATTTTTTTTTCAGATACTTATTTTTTAATAATGGATGCAAAACTTGTTGTAATAAAGAGAATATAAGATTTTTCATAGTGAGTCTTAATGAACTCGATGTAATGTAAAAAAAAAGTTAAAAGACTGTCTTAGGACTGTAGCCTGTCAGCTTCTTTATATTGTTTAGAAGGCTTAAGGTTTTTTTTTTTTAAAAAAAAATTCTAAACTAGACTTTTAGGCCTGTCAGTCTATGACGGGAGACCCAATACAATTCAGAACACAGTAAAATCTACAGTGATTTTCAATGGTTATAGCTGCTGCTACGTCACCGAGTCCAGAACAAGAAACCAAATGTTCTCAACACATGTCTGTGTGTGTGTGTGTGTAGTATTATATAAAGGCTAAGGCTATTGTATAAAGGCTATTATATAAAGGCTACTAAGGAATACACAAACCAAAGCTGTAACAGGTGTCAGGTAGAGTCATGTATAATAATTTTAAATTTTTTACGACATCAACAGGTCTAGGCGGACATCGGCCATTGACATCGACAAAGCCCATATAAGACAATGCATGTCTGGAACAGTTGTTGGATTGGTTTCTGCTGCTACAATGGCTATCAAGATTTAAGTAAGTTTGAAAATGGTGTTATAGTCGGCACACGAGGGATGGGACATAACATCTCCGAGGTAATAATGAAATTAGGATTTTCTGGTCTGATGAATCGAGCTGATGGTTCTGTACGGATATAGAGACAAACTCATGAATACATGGGCCCTACATGTCAACTGGGGACTGTTAAAGATGGTGATGGTGGAGGCTCTGTGATGGTATGAGGCGTGTGAAGTTGGCGTGATATGATACCTCTGATATGTTTAGATATGACTATGACAGGTGACAGGTACGTAAGCATCCTGTCTGATCACCTGTACCCATTCATGTCCATTGTGCATTCCGACAGACTTGGGGAATTTCAGCAGGACGATGTGAAAAACGACACATCCAGAATTGCTGCAGAGTGGCTCCTGGACCACTTTTCTGAATTTAGACACTTCCGCTGGCCACCCAAATCCCCAGACAGGAACATTATCTGTGATGCCTGGCAATCTGCTGTTCAGAAGAGATCTCCGCCCCCTTTTACTCCTACTGATTTATGGACAGCCCTGCAGGATTCATTGTGTCAATTACCTCCAGTACTACTTCAGACATTAATCGAATCCATGCCACGTCGTGTCGTCCACTCATGGGGGCCCTACACGATATTAGGCAGGTGTACCAGTTTTTTTTTTACCTTCAGAGTATATATAAAAAAATAAATATAGGGAGAGAAGGAACTAATAGTTGGAATTGAAAAATGCAGCATGGTTTATCAGCATTGTTACAATAATGTACACCCGGTTTGGGTAGTTTTGCTGAAAAACTAGTTTTTGATTAATTTGTCATAACGTCAAGTGTCATCCAATACAAATTTAAAGAAATTTATTTGAACAAGAAAAGGTTAAGAGAAAGTATTTTACTATCGATTGAAAATTAAAACAAGATATATATATATATATATATATATATATATATATAGGGAAATAGTGAGCTAATAGTAGGAATTGAAAAATGGAAAGAATTATTAACAAAATAGTTATTTTTGTTAAAAATTCTATTGTTTCAATGAAAGAGGGTTAATGAAGAACTCTTTTGTGAATTTATAAGAATAATGATAAAAAAATAATAATAATTTAGTAGCATTTACAAAACAAAGTTTAAATGTTCAGATTTTTTTCAAATAATTTATGAAAACTTTGAGAAAAAATGAATTGAAGTACAATTTTAAATCTGTGTCTGAAACCTCAGATCCTCGTTGTAAGTTTATCAGTTTATTTTTGCACCTAAGTAGTTTGAGTAAAATATTCGTTAGGATAAACATTTAAACAAGCCAGCTTTATTTGTCATCCTTATTTCATGTTTTGTTTTTTAATCTGTAAATTTTAAAGTCATCTTATTATACTTTTTTTTTATTTCTAATGGGCTGCGAATTGATTATTAACCATTGCAGATATGGTACATTCCCCGGAAGCTGGTATCACTTTTTAGTGTGGTGCAGTATAGGCAGATACCAATCGCCACTGATAACTTTGACGCCCAGTTTCCTCCCTAGAGGGAGGCACCTGAGTTCCAACGATGAGAAACTGAACCAGGATTTAATTTTGCCGAAGGCCTCCAAGCCAAACAGACACTCTAGGGATCTTTTACATGCCGTATAATCATACGACATGGCCGCTGTCGATTTTCTGCATCATCAAAACCCACCGATTTGGGCCGAGGTCAAACCTGCAACCTTGGATGCAGAGGGCCAGCAACAAACCAACCACACCACCCAGCCGGCAATCCTATTATACTTATATATTGGAATCTTTATTTTTACACACATCTGCTAGGATATATATTTCTCTCTCTCTCTATATATATATGACTTAAGATGTTTTTCTATTATAATGTAAAATATTTCACTGGGGTTGAGACATTCAGGGGAGGAATATTTTATATAGTCACCGTCATTGAAGCATTAAGTATTTTGAAATCCACATTTTAAAGATGATCACAAGCAAAGTAAAACTACAAACAACAAGTACACGTACAAGTAATACAATATCTCTGCCTTTGTAGGCTTCGTCATCAACAGGTTTTTACAATTGTATAATTTCCGGTTAAGACTTTTGTAATAGGTCAGAATACCAGGCGATGCAAGATTACACACACATAATCTTTCTTTTAAAAACATAAACATGGCAATTTTGTTAGGAGATAAAGTTGTCCTTATTCCTGTGTTGGGCAGTTTTTTTTTGAATAAGTTGTAACAATCTGGACCGTTTTGATGAAATTTTTTACAAAGAAAGTTATTACAATACCTGGCATCATAACATGTACAGTTACCACAATTCGACCTATCGATTGCGTGTGAGTATGTATTTATTATGAACTAAGTTGAATATAGTAGCTATTCTGAATAGAAACTTGAACTTGTTTTGATTAAAGGGTAAAAAATATAAAACTCGAGCTATTTTCATAACAGGTATATTTTTTTAATGTACAAAAAATAAATTTATCGTAATGCCATTGAATGTACAATGTTTTTGGTTAATTCTTGAGAGGTATAAGCAAACAAATGCGATGATTTGCCAAACCTCGGACATGCAACATATAATTGGCCGTGCGAAAAGCAAGGGTTTTCTAAATCTAAACTATAAATTGTCATTGTTTGACCTTGTGACTAATTAATGGTAATAGCAAATGCCAGGCAAACTGGAAATTGCAAACATTTGATTGGGTAGGTGAGTCTGAAAGAATCATTAAGATCTGTGGTAGAAGTAAAACTTCACCTTGAAGTTTGCCGCTCAAAATAGTGGCCTCAAGAATATTACCCAAGATTTTCTTCTGAACAATCACGCGCCCTTAAATTATTTTGGCGCATTTTGAACTATTTGCGATGTCGGATCGAATTGCGAATCTAAATCATTCTCAAATGAACGCATTATAAAATTTCTATTTTTTATAAAATTTTAAACAAGATTTTCAGAGAAAAAGATTGGCTTTGTAAAAAAATAAGAGATAAATTCATCTCAGATAATTATAATTAATTTGTAAGAGTAAAAGTGTAAAATAGAAAAAGTATTCCTGCAATTAAACTTGTACAAGTATATTGTATTGGATTGTATTTTTGTACATTATTATTATTATTGTAAACAGACATTATCATAAATTTTTAACCTTAAAATTCAAACATCATACTAGTTAAAGTAATAATCGTAATAATTTTTAAAAATCTGTTTAAATTTCTTGAAGCGTATTTGCAAATAGATGTATGAATTTTCCAATTGAAAACGGATACTTCAAAAATATTCTAGAAAATAAAAACCTATGCATGATTATAAAAAAGAAGTTTTCGTTAGAATTATTAATTGAATTCCCTTACTTGAAAAAATGGGATGCTCACTATTCTTAAAAGTTGTTCGAAACTTGGAAAAAAGCACGAGGTTAAAATTTCCTATCGCATCATTTATTTTTATTCCTTGCTTCAAGGAAGAATACTTCTTTTTCTGATTTTAAAACTTTTAAAACAGTTTTATACGATGGTTTTATATTTAATTTAAGGGAAATAACTAAAACTAGAAAGAGAGAGAGAGAGAAATATTCTTGTATTTATAGTCACGAATAAAGAATTAATCTTTTTTTCTTTTACTATGGGATATGGGATTTAGAAGTCGGAAGAACCCTTTTTATTTAGTATTAGGTTTTGTTTTGTACATTTATTTATCTTTAATTCAAAATAATTTGCTTCTTAAAATTAATTCAAACATTCTGTGAAATATTTGTTATTAAGTTACTAAGCTTTTGATGCTATTTCTTTATTTTAACAGATGGTATCTTTATGAATTTTAACCATGTGCACATATCAATCTAGTTTCAGAAACAACACAGGTACTTTAAGTTACTAAAATAAAAAATAATTAACATTTATAGAAATAAAAGTAAAAATTTTCTTGCATATATGAAACTGAACTATTATTGTACATTTATAATATAGGTAAAGATAGTCATTTAAACAAATAAATTAATGAGCTTAAATTTCTCCTATACAGACATCTTTGCTGAAATAATTGGCATAATAATGTTTTCATAAGATATTATTTCGTTGTCGTCATGTCTCTCTCGAATTATTCTTAGAGTTTATTTTTGAGTTTTTTCAGTTAAATACAAGGCGGGAATATTTTTGTTCTAGACATATGTGTTCAGTTTTACCTCTATTTTCTTTAAATTAAAAACACATTTCCTTGTTTTTTGTATTTGTAATTTTATGTGCTTCATCATTCGAAATAACTCCTTTTTTTCGGTTTAAGTTACTATTGTAAATTTCATTAATTATGTTATTTCACTATTGTTTTTCTTACACTTTTGAAATTGTACATTTTTTTATTTAATTTTCCTTTGTGCAGATTTTTTTTTTACATTTTGCATTTTATATGTATTTTGTACATTTATCTTTTTCTATTTTATGGAGTTTTTATGAAATGTATAACTATTTTAATAAAGACAGCTTATTTTTGCAAGTTAAGAAGATTATTAGTTTCGAAAAACAAAAAAAGGGACATGAATGTAAGAGTGTATGTATGATAACTTAACATATACTCATACTCTTTAGAGACTCTTAAGCTTGGACGAATAATGTTTAACGAAATTAACAAGAAAATTAAGAAAATGGAAGTTTTCGGTCATTTATATTCTAAATTTAATTCCTTTTCCTTGCAGTAAGTTTTATTTTTTTCCATAAATTTCTTAATTCAAAGGAGCAACAGATATTCCTAAACAAAATAAATTGCATTCATTCGAATAGTGTAGAAAAATATTTAGGCACATTTATAAATCTTCTAAATACTTTTTACAAGAAATAAAATGCTATTTATTGAATTAATTTTTTTAATCTAAAAACAAGGAAAAGCGTGTAAGAATTTAATGGTGGAAAAAAAGATCAGGGAAATTATTAAAACGGCACTTTAAATTATTTCTGTAAATTATTCGTCCAGAAAAAAATTTCTTAACATTAGACAAATTTATATTACGTTACTGTTTTGTGTCACGTTTAATGTAGTGTTATTTTTACTCTAAGCACAGACATTATTGATAAATTCAAAATACGATATGACAAATAGAATAAAACAAACTTAACGAGTGAGATGATAAACAATTGTTACCAATTTATACAATACAAGAGAATTCCACTTTTATATATGTTAGAAATGTTTAAAGTTACTATGAAGATTTATTAGGAAATAAGGATGCCTTGGAGCAGGAAATCCTATACTAAGTCCTAAAGTTCCTGCCGCAAAATAGAGTCACATTCATCATTTTGCCCAACCGACAGCTGACTCAAGGATACATCAATACATTCAAGAAGATGAACAGGAGAGCCAGAGAAAAAACAAGTACGAAGAGAGAAGTAAAGAAGCAGTAAGAAAATTGGGATTAAATACAGAAGAAAATTTAAATTTTTGCTGGGAATTATATGTAGACATTCAAACGCTAAAATAAAAAAAAACTTAAGGAAAACATTGTAATGAAAATAAGAACGAAAATACTTAAAAATGCTGTAAAAGAATAAGCTAGGTGCTTTTGCTCTTGAATTTTAGGTGAATTAACTCTTTATCTACCGCAGTTTTTTTCATGCAATATTCTTTTTTGAATCACTACATTGAAAATTGAGGGATATACATAAATTAAATACTCAACTTTGGGAAATTTAATTAGTTAGAGCTAATTAATTCATTAAAGATATTCAACTATAATATTAATTATACACACTGTTCACTAAAAATAAATAATCAAATAATAATCAAATCGTTTTCTAAGGTCTTCATTAACATACAAAAAAAAAAAAAAATAAGACTCTTACCTTTTGACATAAACTATTTTTTCGGAACAAGTAGAATATTCCTTTTTTATATTATTATATTTTTTATATTATATATTATACATATTATATTATTAGAAGAATATTTTTAAGAATATTCCTGTTAAGTATCGTCAGAGTATTCTTAAAAATGGTTATTCTATGTAATTTTAAAGTGAGGGGGTACTTATAAGTATCGTCGATAGATAAAGGGTTAAGTGTACTGATTGAAATCAACACAGAAGTAAAATTAATAAATTAATAAAGTTGAAATTCCATAGTCAATAATCTTCAAATTTATCAGTTAGTATTAAAAAATATTAAAAAATTGTATCTTTTAAAGGATATTTTGCATTCTTGTTTCTTAATAATAAGAAATATATAGTTAATGAACCATTCACAAGTATTATGTATCTTATTATCGAAGTTTTAGCATTTAATACCAATTATTTCCCTTATAGCCTTATAACTATTATTGTTAGATTTATTCAGATTGAAATAGCAAATTACAGCACCAAAGATCTTTTTAGTCCTGTATTTTGAATTAGAAATAATCATTATACTTGCTACTTTTAAATAAAGTCTCATGGTTGGCTTAAGGTGATTGTAATAAGTTCTTTTACTCTAGTCCATATTGCTAATTATGAAGCGAAATAATTCATATCTTGCAAATTTTTTTTATAGATGTATTAAAAATTATGCTATAATAATTAGTGAAAAAATTAATTAAATTATTAAAAAGAATAATATATATATAATATAATATTAATGTGTACTAAAACTAAACTACTATTATATATTTACATTAAATAATTTATTTATTTTCAAAATGTTTTTTCTGTACATCCAGATTAACAAATAGAGTAATAAGAATATGTGAAATAAGTTTCATTTTAGGTAATTTTCATTAAAAGAGAAATTTTAATAATTGCTTCTGAACATGTGACAAGTCCGATAACGGAATTTATAAGTAATCAGGTTTTGAGACTTTCTCTTTTTTAGAATGCCTCAGGGGTCACATATCTTTTAAAATATCGAAAATGGTAAGCAATATACAATTTTAAAGCTCTGTAATTTTTTTATTATTGTTTCCTGGAATGTAAATTTTAGATAAATAGACAAAGAGATTTTACTTTTCTTATATAAAGAATATCTAACTAACACATTTTTAATTAAGTAAAGTTTTAATTCGATAATTACAAAAATAAATTTTGGTTCTCATTTCTCAAATGATATACGATGCGCGCTGCATTATTAAAAAATTTACCAATATTAGTAAATAATATTTTTTTGTCAATTCTAGGAAATTGAGTTATCTTTAAAATGGCGAAGCATGAAACACTGATTTAAAATTCCATAAAAATTTATAATTTAATTCCTAAATTTTAAAAAATAACTGTTATTTTTTTTATCTGCTAAATTAAATTCCTTCAAAATATTCAAACTGGATCGTCATTTTAAATAAAGATATAGGAGAATGGGTTGTGACAGATATTGAATTTAGGCTTCATATCATCCATTACTGTCATTGGCAATTTCTTATTGGGTTTATAAGTTTCCACAGGGCCCTCTAATAATTGATTTTGGTATTTACACCAAGAATTACGACCTACAGGACAAAATCAGTACAATGGTTCTTCGTCGCTTGAACTAGTTAGAAATATATAGCCTGAACAGCTTTTCACATATCTGAAAAGTATGTTTTATTTTGTCGGATTGCATTTCCATAGAACATTTTAATTCAGTCAATCATTCTGTCGGTCAATCTTCGCTTTCCACCAATCGACTTCAATTCATTGAGTTTGGAGCTCATTTGTTTCAATTTTCGTAAATGCGTCCCCATTCTTTTTGGAAACTGAGATATCTTATACATATGGATTAGATGCAATAATGGATGAAAACGTTTTGGAATCACCATCCCTGATGTAAAATATGTATTCAACAGAACGATGGCTTGCTGAGTGCTGAAATATACGAGCCATTTCAATAGTTTCCATCATGCCAGCTGGGCCATTGTGGTCTTTCAAACATTCTTTAAGGTATCCGACTACGTTCGGAACCGTGATTTTGCAAAAGCGTATAAATGGATAATATTGATGATATTTAGTGTCACTTAGATTAAAAAATGTATATAAAATTGTTTTAAGCATAGTATTACAATAAAATATTATTTAAGTACAATATTTTGACAAACAATGAACATAGAATGACCCATTTTCAAAATATTCTCCTTTGGTAAAAAATGCTTCTATTGTATTAATAGTTTGCCTGTATATAGCTCAGACCTCTGTACAGAGGCTCAACTATCATTTTTGAAAAATGCACATTATTTTCAGAGTTACAACCAATTGAAATAATTATTGGCGTTTTTTTCTTAAAATTTCTCCCCTCTGTTGTCGTAAAACATGGATAAACCCACTTCTAAGTTATGTATTTCAAAAATTCTAGTTGAGCCTCTTTACAGAGGTGTGAGCTATATAAAGGCAAAATATTATTATAATAGAAGCATTTTTCACAAAAGGAGGACATTTTGAAAAAAGGTTATTCGAAGTTAATTTTTTGCCGAAATATTGTATTTAAATAATTTTTTTTGTCAAAATGTCCTTAAAACAATTTTATACATGTATTCTAATCTAAATGGCACTAAATATCATGAAAATTATCCATTTATGCGCCTTTTTAAAATCATGGTTCCGAACGTAGTCGGATACCTTAACGTGAAGAATTTTCCACTTTTTTAAAGTGAGTAAACTTTTTCTTCGCTTCCAAGAATCGCATCCCTTACAGGAAGAAGACATAATTTCCGCATCAATTACTTTTCCTGTTCTGTCCCCTATGACAGTGATCCACAAACACCGGTCCGGGGATCAAATGGTGGCGGGCCGCCTAAAGAACATTAAACTATTGCCATTTTATTTAAAATGTTGCATTTCTCTCGGATTTGTGCAATTTTCCAAGGAAATCACTTTATATTTGAAGTTAAATCACTTTTATTCGTTTTTGGTGTAACTATATTTTATTCTGAATGCATATTTAACTGTCACTAACTTAAAATTGTTAAATGAAAACAATCTAAAATATAAACAATCAACGTGTTCTACCTTCAGCGGGTCGCGGAAAAATTATCAAACGTTGACTGGTCAGCAGCGATAAAAAGGTTACGAGGCATTGCTCTATGACAGCAAACACAACACAGGAGGATAGCCACTGTTTTCCCCATTCCATCTCCTCTTATTACAATATTGGAAGAATTTTTTAGGGTCATTTCTTCCAAATCTGCCCTTTGCATTGAAGCTTCTGCAACTTCTTTACTATACAACTGTAGTTTGTTCATGCTGTATATATAGGATTTTTCAGCAACAGATGGGGGAAAGTTTATGAAACCACAGGAAGCTGTCATTGCAGCATGACCCTGTCCTATTGTCCTCACCGTATACACATAACAACTATTTATTTCAGGAATATTTTTTCTTTTACCCAACGTTTTTGAAATTCTAAATGAACATAAGTTACTATAGTTCGTGCATTCAATAAAAAAACACTAAAAAATCCCTAATAAATTTTTCTGTTATTGTGATACCTCCACCACACCTTTTACAAGAAGCAAAATTTTGAACTTTTGTAAACAAAATATTTTTTATCAAACATTCGATAACCATCAAAAGTATCATCGCCATTTTCCGTAAAAGATGAATCAAAATTTTGCAAGCTAATTTTTTAAAGTTGCACTGCTATTTAGGGATTGATGCATACTGCGTACAACATTGCACCTTGTGTGCACAATACCAGTAAACTTTCTTTTCTAGGACGTTTACCTGATGGTCTTTTAGCAAATCAGTGGAATTCATCTTTTAAAAGTTTATAAAATAATAAATAAATATATTTTCTAAAGTTCACTTTAGAATACGATATACTGAGAAACAAGAATAAACGAGCATAGAATCACAAATCAGTTTATAAAAACAAGGTAGAAGTCAAAGATATAGAATTAGTATAGGAAAGGTGTAATTAATATTCAGGACAATTAAAATTAAATTTGAGTCTTAGATTTAAGCACTTGGTCATAGTAAGAATGAAAATATTTGGTGACGGAGAAACGCAGCTGCGACATGACAGCTGTCACCGAGCACAAAAATGTTAACAATATTTAAATCACTTTTCTGCTCATTTTATTTTCTTAATAACTTCCGTTCTATTAGGAATATCTTTTAGCGGTTTCTTTTAAAACATTCAGAACGATTCGATCTATTAAATAAAATAATAATAAAGGATCTATTTTTTAGTACATGATGTGAATTTGCATATAATCTTGACCAAAGAATAGAAGATATATAAAATTATTTGCCATTGTGAGCAAAAAATCTAATAACACTTTTGGTACGGAGAATCTAAATTCAAATCGTGAATTGCTTCACTAAAACTTTTCACTTTTCTATTTCTGTTTAGTTACCTAGTTTTCGCTTTAACCCTCTGACCGGAACATCCATCTCTCAGACGGAGATGATTTGCTTTGAAGCATGTAGATTTTTGCCGCCTTGTGATTTTTGAGGTGGGCTGCCTTGACAGCTTCAGTTGGACTGTACCCAGTGAGAGGTTCACGTGGTGGTACATGGCGATTTTTTTTTAACTCACGATATGTGCGGTTTTTCATATCTATCGCCGTCTATCAGACGGATATTCCAAGAGTTTTTTTCGTTTTGGGTATTATTGTTTTTAATTACTTTATATATATATAAATAATTTTTAATCAGTTTTTATATAAAAATACTAGTCACAATTCTAGTGATAAAAATATATTGCTGTGGTTAATTTAACCCGACACATCTCTTATTTGAGTCATATTCAACTTCCTGAGCTATAAGAACATTTAAAACAGTCCTCAAGGTTATAAAATTTAAAAAGAAATTACGTACCCGTCTGTCAGGCGGATGTTTCTCAATGCGGCAAAAAACTGATGTTCCAGTCAGAGGGCTAAGTTCAGTTTTGTTGCTGTATGTATGTATCTGTGAATTGGAAAAAAATTATTTAATTTCAAGGAAAAATTTAAATCTTAGTCTTTTTTTTAAATATTTGATTATTAGAGCCTCTTATAAAATAGAAAATCAAACCTATAGCCATAAAATGGTGAGATAAAAAAAATTGGTTTTTTTTGTTTTATTTACGCTCAATATTAATTGAAAAAGCAAATAAAAATGTACTACTTAAGCTTTTTGGCAGTTTTTAAGAGAAACGATGTAGTTCTAATATATAACTGACCTTGTAATTTGATTAATTTGATACATCCACGCTATTTATAACTACAAATTATTTTTTAAATTAAAGACTCTTAATTACAAGCATTAAATTTCTAATTAACCCGAGGTTAAACTTATCGCAGTTTAACATAAAAAAATATAGTGTTTAATTTAAAAAGCGTATAATTATCCTGTACAATTTTTTAAAAATATACCTCTTTTTAAAACTCGCCTCTGAATTTTACATAGAAGAAAAATTAATTGCTTGACTTTTGGGACCAAACGATATGTCAGCTAACTAGAAGTTTCGAAGGTAAAAAAGAAGAAAATTGTTCTCATAGCAAATTAGTTTTAGAAACTTTATTTTTTATCCAGTTTCATTAATGTACTTTAATATCCGAATTTAATTAAAAAAGTAGAATAATATCTATAAGTATGTATTTTAGATAGAATAACCTCTATATATTTGTGTGTGTGAGTGTTTCCATAACTTGTGGATTTTTACTATCACTTAATATTAAATATCATACATATACACAAGTCCTTAGAATTACTTCATTTTTTTATTTGGACTTGTTATATCAGTGAATAACTAATTACATTTAAAGGAATTCAAACTTATATCAAAACTGAAGCAAATAATTATATATTTTTTTTAATTAACCAACGTATTACTGTTAATGATTGTTTGGTACTTATTCAAAGATGACATCCCTAGTATAATTATATATACACAAGAAATTAGAGTAATATAAAATACTGTGTGTGAGGGAGAACTATTATTACAATATATTCTATTAAATATTAATTAAAATCACATATTAAGTAATATGTGGACTAATGACTATAGTTCTATCATTGATTTCGAATAAGAAGTTTAATAATTAATTGGAAGTTTAATAATTAAATAAAGATTTAAAATTTTCGATAATTGAACAGAGATAGATGTTTTGAATTTGTAAAAATAGAATACTTAAACTATATTTTAATAGATTTATATATTTTTAACTTTTTTTTAAAATTAAAATAGTTTACATTTTTTTATGAACATTTATGTATTGAAAAAATAGTTTACTTTATATGTGGAAATACTTTATTCTGCATTTCCAAATATCAAGAAAATTAGTAGCTATATAGTTTTTTTTAACTTTGATTAAATCTCCAGCAAAAATTGATAAAACTTTAAAAAATATTTTACTTGAGTAATTGAACATGATTATTGAACAAATCGCCTGCGCACCTGCCGCAAATTATTTGAAAGTACTTGTAGTTGTGTGGAATCTGTTAATCCACAAATGGGAAATTCCACTGCTGAAATTCTTATTGCCATTTACGATTTACAATTCCTTGTGTGATTAGTATAACGAGAATGTTTGATTAGAGATATTTAACTAGAATGCATAATAATAACGGATGTTGATTGGAGATAATTAGCAACACCTGATCGTAATCGGTCCCATTTATAAAAGAGAGATTCGTGGAATAAAATGACTTTAGTGTAAGAAAATACTAAAATAAATGTATGAATCTTTCTAATACAGTTTAAATCTGATATCCAGAGTTTGAATACAATGTGTTTATTAAAATGTTGTTTTTGGAGTCGAGCAATAATTGGTATTATTTCTTTTTCAAAAAAGTTAGGAAGACGATTTATGTTTAAAGATTTTTTGAGAAAATGACTTGTAATGCTTAATATCCTTTATTAGTTTATTGGTATTTTTAGTTGCTCATTTACTAGATAATACAGTAGAATTTTTTTTATTCTATAAAAATTTTTAAAATAAGTTATATGGTTTTAGTACATGAATCTTTCGTCAATCTTACTGTCCTGAGACTGTCAGTTTTGTAAAATTATTTGTATATATATATATGATTTCTATTTCGAAATAATATTTGAACAATTGTATTTGCAATGCGCGATTTTGGATTTCGTCGCTTTTAGAATTATTAGCTTTAGAACTCTGTGTATTATTATTTTTTCAGAACAATCTTTAAATGAATTAACATTATCATACTTAAATTATTTAAAAAAATATTCAGTGAAATACGTTTAACACGAACGCTTAAGGCGGAATATTGATTAGCACGAAATTATATAAATGTCCCGACAAACAACTGAATATTGTCTCATGCATGTTTTTTTCTTAACATGAAATGAAAATCGCTTAACGCGAAAAGATTTTTCTTCTGGGAATGAACAAAATACAGAAAACACCAGACACTTAATGAAATGTTTGAGAAAGTTTCTGTATTTTTTCTTTATTATTGAGAACAAACCCTGTGCACCACAAAGTACCACACGGGGGATTACATAGAAGTAAGCGTGAAGAGAAGGAATGCAAAACAAACATCCATGTCTTACCCGGGTTTCGAACCCACACCCTACAGCACCTCAGTCAGCGCCACTAATCACTATACCGGATGAGCGACAAGTTTCTGTATTATGGAAATGTATTATTGCATTATCGGAAGAATTCGTTGCAGTTGATGATGATAATGTGTGTACAACACCAAATATAGCGAGAAGGACATTTTGGAGTTTGTTGAAAGCTCAAAATCTATCATTGATGCATATTCGGATGACGAAAATGAAAAGAATAAGGCGGCTTTTTTCCCACGTCATCCGAAATGAGGAGCATCATGAAAAATTATTTAGGCACACATTGCAATGGTGAAATGAATAACAAAATAACAACTTCGACCAATTGGTTCACAATTTGATGCTAAAAAGACAATACAAAGATAAATATGATATATTTTCCAAAAACTCAATAAATGTTTTGTTTTTCAAAGAACTTGAAAATTTTGTATTGAGTTTCATTAAGTTCTTCTGAATGTTTTTGTTTCATGAATATTTATTAAGGTATCCGACTACGCTCGGAACCGTGATTTTGAAAAAGAGCATAAATGGATAATTTTCATGATATTTAGTGTCACTTAGATTAGAATACATGTATAATATTGTTTTAAGGACATTTTGGCAAAAAAAATTATTTAAATACAATATTTTGGCAAAAAATTAACTTGGAACAATCTTTTTTCCAAATGTTCTCCTTTTGTGAAAAATGCTTCTATTATAATAATATTTTGCCTGTGTATAGCTCAGACCTCAGTACAGAGGCTCAACTAGAATTTTCGAAATATATAACTTAGAAGTGGGTTTATCCATATTTTACGACAACAGAGGGGAGCAATTCTAAGAAAAAAACGCCAATAATGATTTCAATGGGTGGTAACTCTAAAAATAATGTGAATTTTTCAACAATTCTAGTTGAGCCTCTGTAGAGAATTTTGAGCTATATACAGGCAAAATATTATTATAATGGAAGCATTTTTCTCAAAAGGAGAACATTCGGAAAAAAGATTGTTCTAAGTTAATATTTTGTCAAAATATTGTATTTAAATGATTTTGTTTGTTAAAATGTCCTTAAAACAACTTTATGCATGTGTTCTAATCTGGGTGACACTAAATATCATGAAAATTATCAATTTATACGCTTTTTTAAAATCACGGTTCCGAACGTAGTCGCGGATACCTTAAATACATGCATATATATACATTTATGTAAATAAAAAATGTACTCTAATAAACTTAATTTTATTGAATAGATATTTTATTGTAATATTATTTAACATGAAATTCTTTTAACACGAAAAACATTTTGCTCCCCTTTAGTTTCATGTTAAACTGTTTTCACTGTAATACATTAGTCAAAAAAATGAATTTGATTGAAAGAAACCTTAATAAAATAAAAGTAATAAGGTGAGAGAATGAATTTTCCTTGATTATTTTTTATCGATAAATTCAATTTAAAATAAAAGTTCAGCAATGCAAAACATAACATTTTATCATGCAATTTATTCTTGCATTCGTGCACATAGGTAAGTTTATAAATTTTTAATATTTAAATTCCTCCTTTAAAGAAAAATTTTATTCCATTTTGAAAAATATATCTAGTCAATAACACCAAAATTCTCTTTACACCGGAGAAAAAACAGTTTTTGTCATTTGATCAAAATTTTGGAAAATAAATTAAGTGAACTTTTCAAGAATTGAATTTAAAAGCAATATCTGAAATAGAAAATACAATCTATTAGAAAAAGCATGGGAATATAAAATAAAATTTCGATAGTTTTTCTAGAACATTTTATGAATAGAAATGACCGATTGCTTTGCAACAAAAAACTAAACAAGAAATCGCAAAAAAATATGAAAATAAATGAAAAATACTCTTCTATTTCAAATACAATTTTATATCGGATTTCATGTTTGGTTCTTATTTCAAGGAACTTGGTAGATTTTTTTTCATCTTAATAATTTTTATTGAATCTTTTTTCGATCTCACTACTACGTGGTATCTCGGGAAAAATGTGTATTGGCAAAAAACATAAATAGGCAGTTTTTTTTACTGATTGAGATATTTTCAATTTTTATTCCATTTTTATTTTTATTCAGGCAGTGCTTCTCAAACTTTCACTACCTGCGATCCAATATTCAATCATAATTTTCATCGCGCCCCCCTTCATACAATAACAATGCATTAAATACGATACTCTGACGCTAAAGCTAATATATGACTTTTACTTCTTAAGTGCCACCGGCGTATATAAACGTCTCGCTCGGTCAGTGCGTAAATTGCTCCAGACGTATATATACGTCTTTCCGATAAACGATCTTCTCTGTCACTGCTATTCATAAAATTATTCCGAAGGCTTTGGAATACAATAAAATGCCCTTGACAGGGTTTGCAAAGGATTTATTTATTCCCTTTTATCCCTCCCCGCCAATACATCACATACGCTTGCATACGTGCAAACCGGTGGCATTGGGGAGCGAATCACGTAAATGTTAATCGGAAGTTAAGGGATTAATTATACACCATGAAAATTATCCAGATAAGCGTTAATTTTTGCATATAATTTTACATATAATATATGACAAGCCCTTGGGTTCACTGGTAATTATTAAACTTTCTTAACTTATTATTGTTAAATTAATTATAAAATGCATTGTGTAGTAAAGAAACATTTACAAGTGTATTATATCAGAGTAATTGTTTTTATTTTTTTATTGTGTCAGAATGTATTTTGTTTGTTTACTTTCAATAAATTAATTATTTTTTTGAATAATCTTTTGTTTTCGATTCTTCAATATTCTCGCGCCCTCCTCCTAGGGTTATCATGCCCCCTAGGGGGGCGTGCCCCACAGTTTGAGAAGCGGTGTCGTAAGGTATTGTTCATTTTAGGAGCATTATAATTCTGTACTAATTATATTGTTTTTCTTTGAGCTTTTTCCCCCTATTCAAATGGGGCTGCGGATTGGTAATTACCACTGCAGACCTATACATTCTCCGGGAGCTGGTATCAGTTTTAGTGTGGTGCCATGTAGGTGGATACCAATTGCTACAATGTAATTTTGATTCCCAGTTTCCTCTCAGAGTGAGCCACCAGAGCTCTGACGATGTGAAATTCTAGTAGGAATTTAATTTTGAAGAGAGCATCGAAGCCAAACAGGCTCTCTAGAAATCTTTTTCCATGCTGCACAATCATACATCATGGACGATGTCGATTATTTGTATCATGAAAATCCATCAACTTGAGTCGGGGTCGAATGCCCAAACTTGGTCGTATAAGGCCAGCACCCAACCAATTACATCATCCAGCCGGCAAAAAAGGCTTTGTACTTTAACAAATTCATTTACATAATGTACACCGAATCTATAAAATCTAGTTTTTAATTATTTGCTTTGAAAATAGATTCGTCTTTTCAAATGTAGTTATTTAAGATGATTGTTTTCTTTGTATGCAGTTTTATAACAAAAAGATAAAAAAAAGTACTTGCATTTTTAAGTTAATCCATTCCTGGTTTTTCCGAAATTGAGCTCCGTCAGGCGAAACGTACCATCTTGGCTCCTCCCGAGTGTAGCTCGGGCACTGTGAAAGCTTACACTGTGCAATCGGTCTTTCCGGAATTTGTACTTTTCCTGTGCTTTTAACATTTTCGAATAATTCAAAAGTACTACTCGGGGGAGTATTCTTCAAAAAGTGGACGTGCTTCTACTAATCCCCCCTCCTCCTTCATGGTTATCTAAAAAACACTTTGTTGACTACATTTTCCCAACAGCGAAGAAAACTAATACAACACGACAGTGTATCTATCATATGCTGCTCAAAGAGAGACAGTAAAGAAGGTACAAAGATAAACAAGATTCTACTGTCCAGATTGCGATGTTGGGTTATGGGCAGTACCGTGTTTTCGAATTTATCACACACGATTAAATTTTGATTGATGTTTTCATAATCATTTATGTAAATGCAAAAGTAAATAAAATGTGTGATTCAAACCAAAAGCTATGTATTCTAAGCTTCATATTTATAGTTAATGTGACCTGACTCCAAAATCTAGTGATTTCTACCATACAGAAAGCCAGCATTACAGTTAAATTACTCATTTATTTAAATATATTTTTTTGAAGTTTGAGGCACCAAATAATCAGTCTTTATAAAATCAATAACTTTACTTTATCTATCAATTGTTATCAAGGAATGCCATAAACTAAGGGAGAGGTCAACTTAATCGCTATCCTACATTTCTAAGACAAATAATCATGTCATTTACTTTGGTTACGATCCGATGTAACAGCACTAGCCAGGGATTGACCGGAATCAGTAACTAACCTGTATTAAAGAGCCACTTATTTATCACTAGCCAACCTGGCTTCTTCCTTAAAGCCAAGGGCTTCTGATATTACCTTGGATAATCTAACTTCAATAACAGCCTAACAACTAACTCCTACACTCTCCCCACTAGAGTTTATATAGCATTTAAATAAAGATAATCACAATTTCTTCACGGGAAGGGATTTTATAAACGTACAACAATTAAAAAATACTTTTCCCTAGAGTAGTATTCACATTTTTTTCACGTACTTTCATATTATAAGGTGGCTTAGGTAGCCAAGTGGCTATGACAGCGATACTCAAACTGCGGCCCTCCAGACTTCACTGAGTGGCCCGCTCATGGCCAACTGTCCTAAAAAATTGAATCATTTGAGAACAATAAATTAAAAATTTAGCAGAAACTCCTCTCAATCAAACAATCAAATCGAACAATTTTGCTGTCGACGTTGTATGAGTGCGAATCCCGATGCATATTTTTTTATATTTGAAACTGTAATGGTTAGTAATAGGAATGGATTAAATTTTATGGATGAAACTAATTTTTAATTGTAAACAAATTATACTGATAGCAGTCTGGAATTCAGTCAAAACTCCTCTGTGCTGTCATTCTGCACTTGATTAATCAATGTTTGAAATAAAAACAAGTAATATAAAAAAAAAATAGTTTTTAAGTCTCAATTCCTAATTAGATCAACAACGAAAAATTTTATTTTAGCTACTTTTTATTAAATAGTTAACATTAATATAAATATGTATATACATAGGACCGAATCACAACATTAAGTGGTAATTTGTTTTTTTAATTAACATTAAAGTATCGTATTGTCCTTTTAATTTCAGTCCAACTGAATGCTTTAACACGTGAGAAAAAACCTTTTCAAGTTTTGACACAAGTCACCAAAATGGTCACTAAGTCGCCAACGTGGCTGTATTTGTAATTCTTTAAATAATTAGTTTTAATCAATTAATTTTTATTAATTATAATTAAATTATTGTATTATCATCCAAAATGATCATGTATATAAAATTTCAGCTCAATCCAGCGCTTTAAAATGTATTTTATTAACGATTGAAAATTCCACCAAGATAAATAAATAAATATACAAATATATAAATAAATAAATATATAGACAGTGCGAGATAATAGTAGGAATTGAATAAGAGAGGTTTTGTCAAAAAAAAAAAAAAAAAATTGAATAATCAAACGGCTTGGCAGTTTTGTTTATATGTTTTGTCCGTTTGTTTTGCCCATGAAAGAAAGGGAACCCAAACTACCCCTTAATTCAGTAAAAAATGCATAAAAACGAAACAATTTTTATGTGAGTTTGATATAGATTAATCTAGTATTAAAAGCGAAAAAGGAGTTTTAAGGTATCCGACTACGTTCGGAACCGTGATTTTGCAAATGTGTGTAAATAGACAATATTTATGATATTTAGTGTCACTTAGATTAGAATACATGTATAAAATTGTTTTAAGGACATTTTGACAAAAAAAATTATTTAAATACAATATTTTGGCAAAAAAAATAACTTAGAATAACCTTTTTTCCAAATGCTCTCCTTTTGTAAAAAATGCTTCTATTGTATTAATATTTTGCCTGTATTCAGCTCAGACCTCTGTACAGAGGCTCAACTAGAATTTTTGAAATGCATAACTCGGAAGTCGGTTTATCCATGTTATACGAAAACAGAAGAGAGAAATTTTAAGAAAATACACCGATAATTATTTCCAATGGTTGTAACTCTGAAAATGTAATTTGAATTTTTCAAAAATCATAGTTGAGCCTCTGTACAGAGGTCTGAGCTATATACAGGCAAAATATTGATACAATAAAAGCATTTTTACAAAAGGAGAACATTTGGAAAAAAGGTTATTCTAAGTTAATTTTTTGCCAAAATATTGTATTTAAATAATTTTTTTTGTCATAAGGTCCTTAAAACAATTTTATACATGCATTCTAATCTAAGTGACACCAAATATCAAATATCAGGAAATTATACATTTGTACGTTATTTTAAAATCATGGTTCCGAACGTAGTCGGATACCTTAATATTTTGATCAATTTTCCACATTTTAAGGTGTTTTTTCTATTAATCCTCATGTTACAGCCCGCATGAAATATCTGCCATATGTAAGCAACCCGGCGGGAAAAAAGGTTGAGTACCCCTAGGTTATGGGAACGAACTTGCGGTCGGCATGTTGAGGGTTTGAGTCCTGGTACAACACATGACTTGCTGTCTGATGCACGTTAAATCTTTAGTGGCACAATGTTCTCCCATTGACGTGGTGTAGTAGTTTGAAGAAGGTGTGTCAGCTCAGGTGCCATCCTTGTCATTTAACTGAGGTTCAAATTTACGAGGTCCGTCACCGATAGCCCTCGTGTTGTCTTATAGCGTGACGGTAATAAACTTTCACTCGCTCGTCGTTGTAAGAAAATTTTATCTCAATGGTCCAACGAGATGGTAGCTAATAATATTTTCTGCAATAGTAAGTTACAATGAGTCGCATCCTAATAGAAGAATATTCGTATGTCTTTTAAAGAAAATATCTATTTTTTTTTTTTCTGAATGAATAAATTTATAATGAAGGGAAATTATTACTTGTTATATATGAATCTGTGAGTTTTAATTATATATTTTTTATTATTTATTTGAGATTATATGTTTTATATAAATTTATACTTTTAGACATTAAAGTAAGCTATGAAGTCAGTATTTTTTTAATGCTTACTCTTCGTAACATATTTAAATATTCTCTTTTATTTGTTATTTACTTCATTCTTAATATTACAAACATTTGTTTAGGATACTGCATAAAATGTTCTTTTTAATATCATTGGGACGTTAAGAGTTTATAGGAAACTTAGAATTAGTATATTTTAAAAGAACGCATGCTTGTAATTTTTTTTTACTCTGGCTTTCATTTCAAGCCTTATACAATGTTGCGTAAAAACATTATAATAAAATTGATAGAAAAAATGATTATTGATTTTAATGGGAATTATTATGAAACAAAATATACAAAGATACATTACGATATGTTTTTAGTAGTCTATAGTAATATTTCAAATCTTTTAAACGTGCTTTAACTAAAATCATTAGAATTAAACAAATAATATTTTATAAGTTGTTTTTTAACTTTATTCATTATTACCGAATGGGAAGTCTTGGACTTGTAATTGAAATATGAAAAATAATT
>BMAV01014290.1:0-14007 GCA_019973955.1 Trichonephila inaurata madagascariensis | reverse complement strand
TTTTAAAATAAAAGAACTTCTTGAAAAACATACCTATTTGGCTTGAAAGCCAACTTACTGACCGTTTTTAAAAAAACCGGGTGTCATTCGAACGAGGCCCCCCCCAAACCCCAAAAAGACATTTAAAACATTACCCTGCGATTATTAGAACTCGATTTTTTGCATTTTTGGAAGCTTTTTATGACAAGTATCAGAAAAACCCCAAAAAAAATAGTAAAAAATTTAATTGCGGTTTACCCTTTTTGAAGCGTTCATTTTTCATGGCCAATTGCGACGCATTTCTTTTTTCCCGTGCTTTTGGGATCTTTTTTTGTCTTCCCCCAACCCTACCACACTTATTTTTTTCTTGCACAAAATTAAAGCTGATCACAAATTTGGGGCGCTTGTAAAATTAATTAGTTCAAGGTTACCCCAATTGTTTCTTTGAAATTCGTCCCTCTTTCAATAGTCCAGTGACATGCCCACCATTTTTTTTTTTTTTTTCATTACCCAAAAACCCAAAGTTACCCATTTCACTCGTTTGACCGGGAAATTTAAATCTGGTCTCCGTTTCACGAAATTCCGGTAACTTGTTTTAAAATGAAAGACCTTCTTAAAAAAACCAACCTTTTGGCGAAAAACTTACCGACCGTTTTTAAAAAAACCGGTCAATTTCACCAATCTTTTTTTTTCTTGCACAAATTCAACGCTGATCACGAATATGTATGGCGTTTTGGGGAAATTAAATAGTTAAAAAGTTATCCCCAACGGTTTCTTTGAAATTGTCCCCTTTTTCAATAGTCTGTTTGGGGCATGCCCACCACTATTTTTTTCCCCTAAAACTTCCCAAAAAATACCCATTTCACTGAAATTGAACCAGGAATCCAAATCTGGCCCCCTTTCCAAAATTTCCCTGAATTTTTTTTAAAAATGAAACACCATCTTAAAAAAGATCGACCTTTTGGCTTGAAAACTTACCGACCGATTTTAAAAACCGGGGTGTCATTCAAACAGAGGCCGCCCCCAAATCCAAAGACACTTAAAACATTACCCTGCGATTATTAGAATTCGAGGTTATTGCAGTTTGGTAATGCATTTCTATGACAGATCAGAAAAACACCGAAAAAAAAAGTAAAAAATTTTAATTGCGGTATTATCCTTTTTGAAGCGTTCGTCTTTCATATGGGCTTAATAGCGACGCATTTCTCTTTTCCGTGCGTTTGGATCATTTTTTGTCTTCCTCAATTCCTACCAAACTTATTTTTTCTTGCACAGAATTCAACGCTGATCACGAATATGTATGGCGCTTGTTGAAATTCCAATTAGTTCAAAGGTTATGCCCAATTGTTTCTTTGAAATTCGTCCCTCTTTCAATAGTCTGTTTCAGTGACATGCCCCACTATTTTTTACCCAGAAATTTAAACCAAGTTACCCATTTCACTCGAAATTTGACCAGGAATCTAAATCTGGTCTCCGTTTCACGATATTCCTGTAACTTGTTTTAAAAATGAAAGCCCTTCTTGAAAAAACAAATCTATTTGGCATGAAAGCCAACTTACCTACCGATTTTAAAAAACCGGCCAATTCTCACCAATCTTAGTTTTTCTTGCCCAGAATTCAACGCTGATCACGAATATGTATGGCGCTTGTCGAAATTTCAAATAGTTCAAAAGTTATGCCCAACGGTTTCTTTGAAATTCGTGCCCTCTTTCAATAATATGTTCAGTGACATGCCCACCACTATTTTTTTTACCCTAGAAACTTACCAAAAGACCCATTTCACTCGAAATTGGACCAGGAATCCAAATCTTGGTCTCCGTTTCACGAAATTCCTGTAATTTTTTTAAAATGAAACACCTTCTTGAAAAAACGACCTATTTGGCTTGAAAGCCAACTTACCGACCGTTTTTTAAAAACCGGGTGTCATTCGAACGAGAGGCCCCCCCCAAAAACCCAAAGACACTTAAACATTACCCTGCGTTTTTAAGAACTCGAGTTAGCACTTGGTGATGCATTTCTATGACAAGTATCAGAAAAACACCGAAAAAAAAAGTAAAAAAATTTTAATTGTGGTATTATCCTTTCTGAAGCGATCGTCTTTCATATGGGCTTAATTGCGACGCATTTCTCTTTTCCGTGCGTTTGGATCATTTTTTTGTCTTCAATTCCTACCAAACTTAGTTTTTCTTGCACAGAATTCAACGCTGATCACAATATGTATGGCGCTTGTCAAAATTTCCCAATTAGTTCAAAGGTTATGCCCAATTGTTTTTTTTTGAAATTCGTCCCATCTTGTAATAGTCTGTTTCAGTGATACGCCCACCACTATTTTTTTTACCCTAGAAATTCTACCAAAATTACCCATTTCACTCGAAATTGACCAGAATCCAAATCTGGTCTCCGTTTCACGAAATTCCTGTAATTTTTAAAAATGAAACACTTTCTGAAAACCGGACCTATTTGGCTTTGAAAGCCAACTTACCGATCGATTTTAAAAACCGGGTGTCATTCGAACGAGCGTGCCGCCCCTCAAACCCAAAGACATCTTAAAAACATTACTTCCCAGGATATTAGAACTCGAGTTATTGCACTTTTGCGATGCATTTATGACAAGTATCAGAAAAACACCTGCAAAAAAATTTTAATTGTGGTATTATCCTTTCTGAAGCGATCTTCATATGGGCTTAATTGCGACGCATTTCTCTTTCCGTGCGTTTGGGATCATTTTTTGTCTTCAATTCCTTACCAAACTTAGTTTTTCTGCACAGAATTCAACGCTGATCACGAATATGTATGGCGCTTGTCGAAAATCCAATTAGTTCAAAGGTTATGCCCAATTGTTTCTTTGAAATTCGTCCCCTCTTCAATAGTCTGTTTCAGTGACATGCCCACCACTATTTTTTCATTACTTGAAACTTACCAGTTACCCATTTCACTCGAAATTTGACTGTGAATCTAAATCTGGTCTCCGTTTCACGAAATTCGTAACTTTTTAAAATGAAATAAACCAACCTATTTGCATGAAAGTTAACTTTACCGACCGATTTTAAGAAACCGGTCAATTCACCAATCTTAGTTTTTTCTTGCACAGAATTCAACGCTGATCACGAATATGTATGGCGCTTGTCGAAATTCCAAATAGTTCAAATTAACGGTTACTTTGAAATTCGTGCCCTCTTCAATAGTCTGTTTCAGGACATGCCCACCAATTATTTTTTTTTTTTACCCTAGAAACTTACCAAAAATACCCATTACACTCGAAATTGAACCAGGAATCCAAATCTGGTCTCCGTTTCACGAAATTCCTGTAATTTTTTTAAAAATGAAACACCATCTTGAAAAGATCGACCTATTTACTTGAAAGTTAACCGATTTTTAAAAACCGGGTAACATTCAAACGAGAGGCCGCCCCTCAAACCTTCAAAGATTACTCCTAAAACATTACCTCCCCAAGTGATTATTAGGAATTCCGAGTTATTGCAGTTTCTGTAATTTACTTTATGACAAGTATCAGAAAAACACCGGAAAAAAAAAAAAGTAAAAAAAATTTTAATCTCTCTCAGGTATTATCCTTTTTGTAGCTCCTCGTCTCTCTATATGGGCTTTAACTTTTCTGGTGACGCATTTCTTTCCGTGCGTTTGACTACTTTTTTTGTCTTCCACCCAAAACTTAGTGTTTTTTCTTGCACAGAATTCAACGCTGATCACGAATATGTATGGCGCTTGTTGAAATTCCAATTAGTTCAAAGGTTATGCCAATTGTTTCTTTGAAATTCGTCCCCTCTTTCAATAGTCTGTTTCAGTGACATGCCCACCACCATTTTTACCCTAGAAACTTAACAAAGTTACCCATTTCACTCGAAATTTGACCAGGAATCTAAATCTGGTCTCCGTTTCACGATATTCCTGTAACTTGTTTTAAAAATGAAAGACCTTCTTGAAAAAACAAATCTATTTGGCATGAAAGCCAACTTACCTACCGATTTTAAAAAACCGGCCAATTCTCACCAATCTTAGTTTTTCTTGCCCAGAATTCAACGCTGATCACGAATATGTATGGCGCTTGTCGAAATTCCAAATAGTTCAAAAGTTATGCCCAACGCTTGAAATTCGTGCCCCTCTTCACGTCTGTTTCAGTGACATGCCCACCACTATTTTTTTTTTTTTTACCCAGAAACTTACCAAAAGACCCATTTCACTCGAAATTGACCAGGAATCCAAATCGGTCTCCGTTTCACGAAATTCTGTAATTTAAAAAATGAAACACCTTCTTGAAAAATCGACCTATTTGGCTTGAGTTACCTATCGACCGATTTCAAAAAACCGGGTGTCATTCGAACGAGGCCGCCCCCAAACCCAAAAGACACTTAAAACACACTACTCCTGCGATTATTAAAATGAGTTATTGCACTTTGGTAATGCATTTCTAAGGACAAGTATCAGAAAACACCGAAAAAAACGTAAAAAATTTTAATTGCAGGTATTATCCTTTCTGAAGCGATCGTCTTCATATATGTTTAATTGCGACGTACTTTCTTTTCCGCAAAGCGCGTTTGGATCATTTTTTGTCTTCAATTCCTACCAAACTTAGTTTGCACAGAATTCAACGCTGATCACGAATATGTATGGCGCTTGTCGAAATTTAATTAGTTCAAAGGTTATGCCCAATTGTTTCTTTGAAATTCGTCCCATCTTTAACAATACTTGTTTCAGTGACATGCCCACCACTATTTTTACCCTAGAAACTTACCAAAGATACCCATTTCACTCGAAATTTGACCAGGAATCAGAATCTGGTCTCCGTTTCACGAAATTCCTGTAACTTGTTTTTAAAATGAAAGAACTTCTTGAAAAAACAGACCTATTTGGCTTGAAAGCCAACTTACCGACCGATTTTAAAAAACCGGGTGTCATTCGAACGAGAGGCCGCCCCCAAACCCAAAGACACTTAAAACATTACCCTGCGATTATTAGAACTCGATTTATTGCACTTTGGTAATGCATTTCTATGACAAGTATCAGAAAAACCCCGAAAAAAAAGAGTAAAAATAATTTTAATTGCAGTATTATCCATTTTGAAGCGTTCCATCTTTCATATATGGCCTAATTGCGACGCATTTCTTTCCTTGCGTTTGATCATTTTTTGTCTTCCTCCAACTCCCACTACTAATTCTTAGTTTTCTTGCAATGTACCAACGTTGATCACGAATATGTATGGCGCTTGTCGAAATTCCAATTAGTTCAAAGGTTATGCCCAATTGTTTCTTTTTTGAAAATTCGTCCCCTCTTTCAATAGTCTGTTTCTAAAGTGACATGCCCACCACTATTTTTTTTTCATTACCCTAGAAACTTACCTGCTACCCATTTTACCTCTCGAAATTTGACCAGAATCTAACAATCTGGTCTCCGTTTCACGAAATCTCGTAACTTTTTTTAAAAAATGAAAGACTTGAAAAACCAACCTATTTGGCATGAAAGTTGAACTTACCGACCGATTTTAAAAACCGGTCAATTCTCACCAATCTTAAGTTTTTTCTGCACAGAATTCAACGCTGATCACGAATATATTGACGAAATTCCAAATAGTTCAAAAGTTATGCTCAACGGTTTCTTTTGAAATTCGTGCCCTCTTTCAATAGTCTGTTTCAGTGACATGCCCACCACTATTTTTACCCTAGAACTTACCAAAAGACCCATTTCACTGAAATTGGACCAGAATCCAAATCTGGTCTCCGTTTCACGAAATTCCTGTAATTTTTAAAATGAAACACCTTCTTGAAAACTGACCTATTTGGCTTGAAAGCTAACTTACCGACCGATTTTAAAAAAACCGGGTGTCATTCGGAACGAGAGGCCGCCCCAAAACCCAAAAGACACTTAAAACATTACCCTGCGATTATTAGAACTCGAGCATACCCTTTGGTGATGCATTTATGAAAGTAATGAAAACACCGAAAAAAAAGTAAAAAAATTTTAATTGTGGTATTATCCTTTTTGAAGCGATCGTTCATATGGGCTTAATTGCGACAAATTTCTTTCTTTCCATGCGTTTGATCATTTTTTTTGTCTTCAATTCCTACCAAACTTAGTTTCTTGCACAGAATTCAACGCTGATCACGAATATGTATGGCGCTTGTCGAAATTCCAATTAGTTCAAAGGTTATGCCCAATTGCTTTCTTTGAAATTGTCCCATCTTGCAATAGTCTGTTTGCGTATTACGCCCACCACTATTTTTTTTTTTTTTTTTTACCCTAGGAAATTTCCAAAAATAACCCATTTCACTCGAAATTGGACCAGGAATCCAAATCTGGTATCCGTTTCACGAAATTCCTGTAATTTTTTAAAAATGAAACACCGTTTTGAAAAAACCGATCTATTTGGCTTGAAAGCCAACTTACCGACCGATTTTAAAAAACCGGGTGTCATTCGAACGAAAGCCCGCCCCCAAACCCAAAGACACTTAACACATTACCTCCTGCGATTATTAGAACTCGAGTTATTGCAGGCTTGGTGATGCATTTCTATGACAAGTATCAGAAAAACACCGAAAAAAAAAAAGTAAAAAATTTTAATTGTGGTATTATCCTTTCTGGAAGCGATCGTCTTTCATATGGGCTTAATTGCGACGCATTTCTTTCTTTTTCCGTGCGTTTCTGGATCATCATTGTTTTGTCTTCACCCTACCAAACTTAGTTTTTTCTTGCACAGAATTCAACGCTGATCATTTAGTCATGTATGGCGCTTGTCGAAATTCCACTAGTTCAAAGGTTATGCCCACTGTTTCTTTTTCGAAATTCGTCCTCTTCAATAGTCTGTTTCAGTGACATGCCCACCACTATTTTTTTCATTACCCTAGAAACTTACCTCAAAGTTACCCATTTCACTGAAATTTCTGGACCACAGGAATCTAAATCTGGTCTCCGTTTCCCCGCCAGCTCCTGTAACTTTTTAAAAATGAAAGACCTTCTTGAAAAACCAACCCATTTGCAGGCATGAAAGTCAACTTACCGATCGATTTTAAAAACCGGTCAATTCTCACCAATCTTAGTTTTTCTTGCATCAGAATTCAACGCTGATCACGAATATATGTATATGCTTTCTGTCACCCAAATAAATTCAAAAGTTATGCCCAACGGCTTTTGAAATTCGTGCCCTCTTCAATAATAGTCTGTTTCAGTGACATGCCTACCAATTATTTTTTACCCTAGAAACTTACCAAAAGACCCATTTCACTTCCCTCGGAAATTGGACCAGGAATCCAAATCTGGTCTCCGTTTCACGAGAAATTCTGTATGAAAATGAAACACCTTCTGAAAAAACTGACCTATTTGGCTTGAAAGAACTTACCGACCGATTTTAAAAACCGGTGTCATTCGAACGAGAGGCCGCCCCCAAACCCAAAGAGTCATCACTTAAAACATTACCTCTGCAGGATTATTAGAACTCGAGTTATTGCACTTTGGTGATGCATTTCTATGACAAGTATCAGAAAAAACAACGAAAAAATTTTAATTGTGGTATTATCCTTTCTGAAGCGATCGTCTTTCATAAGGGCTTAATTGCGACGCATTTTTCTTTCCGTGCGTTTGGATCATTTTTTTGTCTTCAATTCCTACCAAACTTAAGGTTTTCTGCACAGAATTCAACGCTGATCACGAATATGTATGGCGCTTCTGTCGAATTTCCACTAGTTCAAAGGTTATGCCCAATTGTTTCTTTGAAATTCGTCCCCATCTTGCAATAGTTCACAGTTTGCGACATGCCCACCACCATTTTTACCCCAGAAACTTACCAAAGACCCCATTTCACTCGAAATTGACCAGGAATCCAAATCTGGTCTCCGGGTTTCACGAAATTCCTGTAATTTTTAAAAATGAAACACCTTCTGAAAACTGACCTATTTGGCTTGAAAGCCAACTTACCGACCGATTTTAAAACCGGTGTCATTCGAACGAGAGGCCGCCCCCAAACCCAAAGATACTTAAAAACATTACCCTGCGATTGTTAGAACTCGATGTATTGTACTGGTAATGCATTTCTATGACAAGTATCAGAAAACACCGAAAAAAAATAGTAAAAAAAATTTTAATCGCGGTATTATCCTTTTGGAAGCTGCTCATCTTTCTATATGGCCTTAATTGCGACGCATTTCTCTTTTTCCTTGCGTTTGATCATTTTTGTCTTCTCCAACTCCTACCACACACTCCTAGTTTTTCTTGCACAAAATTCGCTAACGCTGATCACGACCATGTATGGCGCTTGTCGAAATTCAATTAGTTCAAAGGTTATGCCCACTGCTTCTTTGAAATTCGTCCCCTCTTTCAATAGTCTATGACATGCCCACCACTATTTTTTACCCTAGAAACTTACCAAAAAAAGACCCATTTCACTGAAATTGGACCAGGAACTAAATCTGGTCTCCGTTTCACGAAATTCCTGTGTAATTTTTTTTAAAAATGAAAACACCTTCTTGAAAAACAGACCTATTTGGCTTGAAAGCTAACTTTACCGTAATCGATTTTTAAAAACCGGGTGTGTCATTCGAACGAGAGGCCGCCTCTTCAAACCCAAGCAGCAGGACACTCATACAGTATACCCTATAAATGGTTATTGCACTTTGGTGATGCATTTCTATGACAAGTATCAGAAACACCGAAAAAAGTAAAAAAATTTTACCTTGTGGTATTATCCTCTTTCTGGTGCTGATCGTCCTTCATGGGCTTAATTGCGACAAATTTCTCTTTTCCGTGCGTTGATCATTTTTGTCTTCAATTCCTACCAAACTTAGTTTTTCTTGCACAGAATTCACAACGCTGATCACGAATATGTATGTATGCTTGTCGAAATTCCACTAGTTCAAAGGTTATGCCCAATTGCTTCTTTGAAATTCGTCCCATCTTGCAATAGTCTGTTTCAGTGACATGCCCACCACTATTTTTACCCCAGAAACTTACCAAAATTACCTCCATTTCACTGAAATTGGACCAGGAATCCAAATCTGGTCTCCGTTTCACGAAATTCTGTAATTTTTAAAAATGAAACGCCTTCTTTGAAAAACTGACCTATTTGGCTTGAAAAGCCAACTTACCGACCGATTTTAAAAACCGTGTCATTCGAACGAGGCCGCCCCCAAACCCAAAAGACACTTAGTAAAACATTACCCCTGCGATTATTAGAACTCGAGTTATTGCACTTGCGATGCATTTCTATGACAAGTATCAGAAAACACCGAAAAAAAGTAAAAAAATTTTAATTGTGGTATTATCCTTCTGAAGCGATCGTCTTCATATGGGGCTTTAATTGCGACGCATTTCTTCCGTGCGTTTGATCATCATTTTTTTGTAGTTCCTCAATTCTACCAAACTTATTTTGCACAGAATTCAACGCTGATCACGAATATGTATGGCGCTTGTCGAAATTCCAATTAGTTCAAAGGTTGCGCCCAATTGTTTCTTTTGAAATTCGTCCCTCTTCTTTCAATAGTCTGTTTCAGTGCGACATGCCCACCACTATTTTCATTACCCTAGAAACTTACCAAAAGTTACCCATTTCACTGAAATTTGACCAGGAATCTAAATTCGGACTTCGTTTCACGAAATTCCTGTAACTTTTTTTTAAAAATGAAAGACCTTCTTGAAAACCAACCTATTTGGCATGAAAGCCAACTTACCGATCGATTTTAAAAACCGGTCACTCACCACAATAATCTTAGTTTTTTCTTGCACAGAATTCAACGCTGATCACGAATATGTATATGCTTGTCGAAATTCCAAATAGTTCAAAAGTTATGCTCAACGGTTTCTTTTGAAATTCGCCCTCTTCAATAGTCTGTTTCAGTGACATGCCCACTAATTATTTTTACCCCAGAAACTTACCAAAAGACCTATTTCACTGAAATTGACCAGAATCCAAATCTGGTCCTCCGTTTCACGAAATTCCTGTAATTTTTTTAAATGAAACACCTTCTTGAAAAAACTGACCTATTTGGCTTGAAAGCCAACTTTACCGACCGATTTCTTAAAAAAACTGCGTCATTCGAACGAGAGGCCGCCCCCAAAACCCAAAGACATTTACCCTAAAACATTACCCTGCGATTATTAGGAACTCGAGTTATTGCACTTTTTGGTGATGTACTTTCTATGACAAGTATCAGAAAACACCGAAAAGTAAAAAATTTTAATTGTGGTATTATCCTTTCTGAAGCGATCGTCTTTCATAGCTTAATTGCGACGCATTTCTTTTCCGTGCGTTTGATCATTTTTGTCTTCACCCTTACCAAATCCTAGTTTTTCTTGCACAGAATTCAACGCTGATCACGAATATGTATGGCGCTTTGTCGAATTTGCACTAGTTCAAAGGTTATGCCCACTGTTTCTTTTGAAATTCGTCCCATCTTGCAATAGTCTGTTTCAGTGACATGCTCACCACTATTTTACCCTAGAAACTTACCAAAAGACCCATTTCACTGAAATTGACCACAGGAATCCAAATCTGGTCCCCGTTTCACGAAATTCCTGTAATTTTTAAAATGAAACACCTTCTTGAAAACCGACCTATTTGGCTTGAAAGCCAACTTACCGACCGATTTAAAAAAAACCGGTGTCATTCGAACGAGAGAGGCCGCCCCAAAACCCAAAGACATCTAAAACATTACCCTGCGATTATTGAACTCGATTTATTGCACTTTTGTACGTATTTATGACAAGTATCAGAAAACACCGAAAAAATAGTAAAAATTTTAATTGCGGTATATCCTTTTTTGAAGCGTTCATCTTCATATGGCCTTAATTGCGACGCATTTCTCTTTTCCTTGCGTTTGGATCATTTTTTTGTCTTCCTCCAACTCCTACCACACTTAGTTTTTCTTGCACAAAATTCAACGCTGATCACGAATATGTATGGCGCTTGTCGAAATTCCAATTAGTTCGAAGGTTATGCCCAATTGCTTCTTTTGAAATTCGTCCCTCTTTCAATAATAGCGTCTGTTTCAGTGACATGCCCACCACTATTTTTTTTTTTTTACCCTAGAACTTACCAAAGTTACCCATTTCACTCGAAATTTGACCAGGAATCTAAATCTGGTCTCTGTTTCACGAAATTCCTGTAACTTTTTTTTAAAAATGAAAGACCTTCTTGAAAAAACCAACCTATTTGGCATGAAAGCCAACTTACCGACCGATTTTAAAAAACCGGCCAATTCCTCACCCAATCTTAGTTTTTCTTGCACAGAATTCAACGCTGATCACGAATATGTATGGCGCTTGTCGAAATTCCAAATAGTTAAAAAGTTTTTCTAACGGTTCTTTGTTTTGTCCCTCTTTCAATAGTCTGTTTCAGTGACATCCCACCACTATTTTTTCCCCTGAAACTTTTCCAAAAATACCCAACACTGAAATTGAACCGGGAACCCAAATCTGGTCTCCGTTTCAAAATTTCCCTGTAATTTTTAAAATGAAACACCATCTTGAAAAGATCGACCATTTGGCTTGAAAGCCAACTTACCGACCGATTTTCCGGGTGTCATTCAAACGAGAGGCCCCCCCCAAACCCAAAGACACTTAAAACATTCCCCCGGATTATTAGAATTGAGTTATTGCAGTTTGGTAATGCATTTCTATAAAAGTATCAAAAAAACACCAAAAAAAAAGAAAAAAATTTTAATTGGGTATTATCCTTTTGAAGCGTTCGTCTTTCTTGGGTTTTAAGCGACGCATTTCTTTTCCGTGCGTTTGATCATTTTTTTTTTGTTTTCCTCCACCCTACAAAACTTAGTTTTTTCTTGCACAGAATTCAACGCTGATCAGAATATGTATGGCGCTTGTCGAAATTCTAATTAGTTCAAAGGTTATGCCCAATTGTTTTTTTTTTGAAATTTGTCCCATCTTGCAATAGTCTGTTTCAGTGACATCCCCACCACTTTTTTTTTTTACCCTGAAACTTCCCAAAAAGATACCCATTTCCTCGAAATTTGACCGGGAATCAGAATCTGGTTCCTTTTCCCAGAAATTCTGTAACTTGTTTTAAAATAAAAAAGAACTTCTTAAAAAAAGCCTTTTTGGGCAAAAGAACTTACCGACCGATTTTAAAACCGGGGTGTCATTCGAACGAGGGCCGCCCCAAACCCCAAAAACTTAAACATTACCCTGCGATTATTAGAACTCGATTTATTGCACTTTGGTAATGCATTTCTATGACAAGTATCAGAAAACCCCAAAAAAAAAGAAAAAAATTTTAAGTGGTATTACCCTTTTCTGAAGCGATCGTCTTTCATATGGGCTTAATTGCGACGCATTTCTTTTTCCGTGCGTTTGGACTTTTTTTTTTGCCAATTCCTCCAAACTTTTTTTTTCTTGCACAGAATTCAACCTGATCACGAATATGTATGGCGCTTGTCGAAATTTAATTAGTTCAAAGGTTACCCAATTGTTTCGAAATTCGTCCCATCTTCAATAGTCTGTTTCAGTGACATGCCCCACTTTTTTTTTACCCTGAAACTTACCAAAGATACCCATTTCACTAAATTTGCCCGGAATCGAATCTGGTCTCCGTTTCACAAATTCTGTAACTTGTTTTTAAAATGAAAAACTTTTGAAAAAACCAAAAGCCCTTTTTAAAAACCTTCAAAAACCCCCCAAAAAAGACATTAAAACATTACCCTGCGATTTTAGAACTCGATTTATTGCACTTTGGTAATGCATTTCTATGAAAAACAAAAAAAACACCGAAAAATAGAAAAAAAATTTTAATTGCGGTATTACCCTTTTTTGAAGCGTTCATTTTTTCATATGGCCTTAATTGGACGCATTTCTTTTTCCGTGGTTTGGATCTTTTTTTTGTCTTCCCCCCAACCCTACCAAACTTAGTTTTTTTCACAGAATTCAACGCTGATCACGAATATGTATGGGCTTGTCGAAATTCCAATTAGTTAAAAGGTTATGCCCAATTGTTTCTTTGAAATTCGTCCCATCTTAATAGTCTGTTTCAGTGACATGCCCCCCAAATTTTTTTTTTTTTTTTTCCCCTGAAACTTCCCCCAAAAACCCCATTTCACTCGAAATTGAACAGGAATCCAAATCTGGTCTCCGTTTCACGAAATTCCTGTAATTTTTAAAAATGAAACACCATCTTGGATTGCCCTTTTATTTGGTTGAAGGAACACCGACCGATTTTAAAAACCGGGTGTCATTCAAACGAGGGCCCCCCCCAAAACCCAAAGAACTTAAAAAAACCCCGCATTATTAGAATTCGAGTTATTGCAGTTTGGTAAATGCGTCTAGAAATATCAAAAAAGAAAAAAAAAAAATTTTTGTGGTATTATCCTTTCTAAGGATCGTTTTTCATATGGAAGCGACGCATTTTCTCTTTCCGTTTTTGGGACATTTTTTTTGCTTCAATTCCTACCAAACTTAGTTTTTCTTGCACGAATTCACCTGACCGAATATGTATAGCGTTGTCGAAATTCCAAAGTTTAAAAGGTTATGCCCAATTGTTTTTTGAATTTCGCCCCCTTTAATAGTCTTTTTCCCCAGTGAATGCCCCCCAATTTTTTTTTTTCATTCCCCTAAAAACTTACAAAGTTACCCTTTCATTTCCGAAATTTGACCGGGAATCTAAATCTGGTTCCGTTTCGAAATTCTGTAACTCTTTTAAAAATGAAAGACCTTCTTAAAAAACCAAACCTTTTTGGGCAAAAAGAACACCGCCGTTTTTAAAAAAACCGGTCAATTTCAAATCTTGTTTTTCTTGCACAGAATTCAACGCTGATCACGAATATGTATGGCGTTGTCGAAATTCCAAATAGTTCAAAAGTTTCCCAACGGTTACTTTGAAATTCGTCCCCCTTTTTTTCAATAGTCTGTTTCAGTGACATGCCCAAAATTTTTTTTTTACCCTAGAAACTTCCCAAAAAAATACCCATTACCTCGAAATTGAACCAGGAACCCAAATCTGGTCTCCGTTTCAGAAATTCTGTAATTTTTAAAAATAAAAACACCATCTTAAAAAAGATCGACCTTTTTGGGGGCCCT
>BMAV01014289.1:108472-124283 GCA_019973955.1 Trichonephila inaurata madagascariensis | reverse complement strand
TTCAAGTCTAAATTTAAGCAGGAACAGCTTCTAAACTTTAAATTGCAAATCTAAAGAATACAAAGAAGTTTCTTAAACACTTATAGAAGATTTTAATGCCATTCTGAAAAATGCATTTAAGTCATAAGTATTTCTCAACGTAAGTGACAATAAAAACATTATAGCGAATTAACGTAGTGAAAGTTCACTGCAGTTATCTTCAGTATACCTAGACTTCGATAGTTTGTGTAAAAAAATGTAAACACATAACACAACTATTTAATATAATGTAATGGTAGATGACATCGCTAGTACAAAAATTAACGAGTAAATTACATTAATAATATGTTAAAACCTTTTAATAAGAAAATAGAGTATTTTTTTGATTGTCTTTACTTAAAGTACATATAACATGTTTATCTACTTTAAATATTATTTTAAGACATATTCTTCAAAGGCTTTTAGTTTTGGATGGGGTTCCCCGGAAATGCCTTATACCAGTTGATTCAAAATTAGTGTAACCAATTTTAAAAGTATATAATTAATTATGGTGAATTTCTATCGTTTTACTAATGGTTCAATTTTAAAACTGAAACCTTTAAATTAGTACTCTAAACATTTTTCTTCCTGGGAGTAAATTATAGCACCGAAATTAGATCCTCAAACCCAGAACGAAATTTTAAAGCTTTTGATGGATGGTTGTTCAAATTCTTTATAAATAAACCATTTAAAAATCAAGAAAAGACATTTTTCTATTGTATTAATATTTAAACTTCAAAAAGAAATAAAATTTGGCTCGAATCAAAAGCTCCAGAAAAAAAAATGTGTACGAAAAGAAGTCCTTAAAGAAAAAGAAAAAAAAGAAGTTGAAAAGAGTTATCGCTGTAGAAAATTCTCTGCTTCCAAGAGCTTTGACAAAGAGGCTACAGGTATCACAATCGACAATTTGTCGTCAGATTAAAAAAATTGGCTATAAAAAGGCGAATAAACCAGTCTGTTATTAAATGTCTGCAAAGACCATAGAAAAAACGAAGAAAACACTCTTGGCCTATGTATTTAATGTTACGGAAAGGTAGCTACAAAACATGGATAACTTAGAATGAAGCAATGTTTCATCTATCATCCACAACTGGCAAAACGGAGATTCAACATATTTCGCGTGAAGGGAGTCGCAAAGACACAACTGTTTTGAAAAAGGTAAGTTAGCCATCAGGTTTTATGATATGAACGGGAATGTCTTCTCAAGTCTTAACAAAACCAACTTTTGCAGAGCCAAAGGCTAAAATTGATGCTACATACTATCAGCAAAAAGTTTTGAAGCGCATGATTAAAGAAAGTAAACACATTTACCATCGAGGAAAGTTTTTTTCTCACCAAGATTCTGCATCACTATCATACTGCAAAATCAACTATAAAATGGATGAAACATAAAAAAAAATAATAATTTTTTTTCCCTTATGAGAAAAAGCTACCATCACTCAAACTGTGTTCTTGGAGAATATTTTTACGGGGAATACTTAAAAATCAATTAAATAGATGTAAAGTAAAAGCACTTCAAGGGCTTCAAAAAGCAATCAAAGAGGGCGATAGAATAATTCACCCAAAAATGTTCGAAAAAGTTCTTTTGGTCTGGCAAAACGTTTACGTAAAATGTACTATGCTACAGGAAGTCACATTTTGAAAATTTCATGTAAATAACTTTATTCAATAAAAATTTATGATGCTCTGAAAAGGGTCGCATTATATTTGAATCAACCGGTAGTTTCAAGGCTCCTTGAGTCGACAAGGTTAGAAGACCACAGATTTCAACCATTCGATACAAACCTCTTCAATGGTGTGATTAAAATCCAATACCTTAAACAGAAAACATCCATTACCCCGATCGATATATCCAACTCACCCTGACATGACCAAGAAGTAAGCAGCCGTGCAAAAAATCGCAATTGCAGGCAGCCCTGAAATGGAGACCAGGCTGACGGTGTCTTTGATCTTCCTGAATTCAGTTTCCAATTTCGGTTCCTTGAAGAACAGCGTCAAGGGGTTGGCCTGCTGCCTAATGTGCCTGAAAAAGAAGAGGGCGGAGAGACTTTTCAGTTTTGGAAAGTCAAACACATCGTTGAACCGGGAGTTTTCCAAGTCAAATACCAGCTGGCTATTGATTCAGTGGCAGTAAATTAAATTTATGGGCTCCGCTCTGCTCATTAAAGGCCCATTTATACTTTAATTTCTTCTTTGGGTTTTCAAAAGAGGGAGGAGGGAGCTTTTTAGTTTTACGTAACTCGGTGAGTTTGGGTAGAGTTCGAGAAGTTTCTGATCGAATGGAGTAGTAGGGAGATGTGGAAAGATATATATATATATCATTTGTAGTTTTAAGAAGTATTTGTACAGTTAATATTCGTACGATAAAGTACACAAAGAAAATGGCAGTTAAAGTTGAATGGAAAGAAGCGAAACAAATCATTTGTGCTTAGAATAAAGTTAAAATTCCAAAAATAACCGAAAATATGTATTTTATGCATCAATGATATGTATAGCACTTTTCACTGCCACATTTTAAGGTATCCGAACACGTTCGGAGTACTTTTCGACAAAATAGCATATTTAAACATTATAAAGGCTTTTGTAGGACACTGTATATACTAATAAATACTAATATTTAACCAACAATATTTAAAATAAATTGCCTAAATTCACAAAAATCACAATTTTAAGAGAAATTTTAGCAATATTTTTATAAAACTTCAAGCAATTAGAGAAAAAAGTAATAAACTTAATTTAGTAAAAGTTTTATCAAAACAGTCTAGATGCATTTATCTAGAGAATGTACTAAAATTTTAGAACTGATTGAGCAAACATTATAAGAAAAATCACATTCTTTATGAGACCATTATTTAAATAACAAGCCCTAACTCAAAAAATATTCATACAATAAGAAATATTTTAGTACATTCTCTAGAAAATAGCATAAATATCACGTTCAAAAAGTTTTATAGAAATACATTAGTAATATTTTGAGTAATCAGACTATTAGGCCATGATAGATTTCAAACAATTTAAATGCCCACTTCTGGTAGATCAAAGACCCACTTCCGGTTTTTCTAATTTAATAAAATTGATTGTAGCTTGGCCTCTAGGTAGAGTAGAAACAAAACAAAGTATGTTTTGTAAAGCCAAAAGGTAGCTCTATTCAATAAAATAGAAAACAAAAATATCTGTCTTGACCGGATTTTGGTAATTTTCAACGTGTTCGGATACCTTAAAATCAGGAGGATTATATTTTATCGGCCATTTTCAATAGTTATCAGTTTCTTCAATGACGTACACAGCCCGAGGGGAAGCTTATAAACACCGAGGGGTAGTTAGTCTCTATGGTAAAATTTAAAATTATGTTGGTCTGTTGGGGGGGGGGGGCTTCACCCTCTCTTATTTTTTATATCACCTGTGAAATTACAATTGACAAATTGTGATTGATTCAGTAACTCGAAGATTTCTAATAATTCGATTTAAAATCCAAAAATTTCTATTACATTTAGTTTAACATCACAGCAATTATTAAAACGTGTACTTTAAACGAAAGGTATAGTTGACACAAAACAAGAAATTGTATTACACGACATAGGGAATTGTCGTATTCAATAACAAAAAATGCATCAATACTTAATGGGCTAAATTCATGTGATGTAATGGTTATATGAAATTATAGTTCACCATTTTAAAAATACAGATTTATACACAGTTACTTAACCTTTTCAAGACGAACTCACCCTTTTGTTTCTCTGCCAAGTAATTCTTCATGCAGTCGTGCTTTGTAATCTTCTTCAAATGATTTCTCGCCATTTCCGGTAAGTTTCGAAAGCTCATCCTAATAAAATATTATGATTTATTGGAAGAAAAAAATTATTACCATCATTTCTATTTGTGATAATCAAGAATAAAATGGAATCAATTTTAAAAAAGAAAACGAACTTCATTTTATACAATGAAATAGGATAATGCCAAATTTACTCGCCAAAACGAAAATGAATAGTGAAAAATTTGCTCGCCAAAAGATTTCTGTTTTAAATTAAGCATTAGTGAAGATAAATTGCACAATAAACTTATTTAAAATTCAAAATAGCCTATTTAGTTAAATAAATTAAGTCTGAATTAAAATTGGTGACATGGAAACACAAAAAGGTATATTCTAAACGTAATTTGTTCATTAAATTCTTTCAACTACATACTTATAATTTGAATTGGATTCATTTTGACATTTTAAATAATATTATAAATAAATAAAAAAAAATCTTTCTTAACTTCGAATGTGAATTGCAGCGTTTTGTTATAAAATCATCTATCTATCGATGTATATATTACGATGTATATCGATTACGATTGATATACGTCGTTATCAACTATCGTAACCAATTCAGAAGTGAACTTATTATAACATCATCTGAAATAAATCAGTCCTACTTTACACAATGGCTGAAACTCAAGATCTATCTACTCAGAAAATATTAAGTCCCTTATGATCTAGTTATTGTTTAAAGCACCAGTATTTATCCCAAACCAACCAAATAATGCAAATTCAGAAACCTAATTATGCGAATTAATTTGATTGGCAGGCTCATTTCTCTGAGTGTGGACAATGAGCCAATCTTTGCTTTGCTGACAATCCATTCAATTACGAGTTTTCATCCAATCAAAGGATGCGTTTTCGGAGCACCGTAATTAGCTCGTTTTGTTTGGTGGACGGATTTTCATTCTTATCATCTAATTGGATGGATTTTCAACTCGGATTTGATGTCGTATAGTAAAAAGTTACTTAATATTTGTCATTTTATTTTAACTGTAACGAAATGAAGTCAATTCATTTTTTTTTATATATTAAATCTCAAAATTCTATTGAATAAATACATTTATGAAGGTTTATTTAACAGTAAATTTACCAGAGAGGTCAAATTTCCGCTTTTGAGACTTTAATCAAAATTGTTTAATTCAAGATTTTCATTTTTCTTGAAGATACCGTACGACTTTTTTTTATGTATAGAACTATTTAATTTTTTACTTTCTCACTATCATTATCATCATTATAAATAGCTAAACATCCAGTGCCTAGCCAGTGCTTTCCTCTGAAGATTTCTCCATAACGACTTCTGATTAATCATTGATTTCCAGTTCTTTTCATTAATTGCGAGAAAATCAGATTCTACCGAATCAGTCCATCTCAGTCGCGGTCTTCCCTGCTTTCTGGTTCCAGAAGGTCTAAAAAAATATTCCTTTTTTTATTATGTCATCATCATGCATTCGGATCACACACATGCGCCCTCCAGTTCATTCTATTTATTTTAATGTATTTAATAATATCAGGTTATTTGTATATTGTAATGTCGGCTCATCAGTCGAACACTTCCCGACAATACTTGTCAAGTATGATGTACGGGGTGACCGGAATGCCCAGATGAGACATTGTATCTTCTAAAAGAGACCATGTATTCTTCCCTCATGCCCGAGGGCAAACAGGTGTCTCGCCGATTCTGAAGGTGGCTATGTTGAAAGCACCTCCCCCCTCCTCAGACACACTCCGACTCTTAGATAACGTCGGGCACCACGATCTATACCTCAAGTGAGTGAGTGAGTGAATATTGACGTCGCACTGTTCAGCTACACGAGGGCTTTTGGAGACGGACCTTGTAATTTGTAATTTTGAATAATAGTCAAGTGATGAGGACGACATCTGAGCTGGCACCCCATCTTCTAACTACCACACCACACCGATGGGAGGACGTTTGAGCTATCGACAGATTTAACGTGCATCGCTCCCCAACACGGTGGATCTTTAGTGGTACTGGGCTCGAACTCATGACAAGCCAGCCACGATCCGATACCTTGACCACTAGGCTACCGCGGCCTCTAAACCTCAAGGACAAAGAGATAGAAACGGTGATGACTTTGGAAAGACGGAGTGCCGGAGTTGGCGGAGCAACCACTTGAGTGAAGAGACTTTGAACCATTTCAGAGAAAAGGGTTGCGGGGATAGCCGCACCCAGGAGCCGATCATTTCAAGAGCTTTTAACCTAAAAAAAACAGGACTAGAACTTATCTCTAGCGAAAGACTGTGGAAAGCAAAAAGTTAATACAGAATTTAATGTTTCGTTTGATTTATTTGGAATAAAATATCTTTTGGCAGAAAGCTGTATGAGCCCTCACGCTATTCAGTAATGAAGTAATCTTACTGGATTATGTTATTATAATATCCTGTATACTTCAAAATTGAATATCCTTGTCCATTTACCATTTTCATTTACACCCCCCAGTGTACGCCGTAGATCTTCCCTTTAAAAATTACGATTGTGTTTTCTCAGTTTTGTCATTGTCCAAGTTTCAGTTGCATATGTTAAGACAGGTCGGACTAGCGTTTGGCAAATGAGAAACTTTGTCTTTCCAGAAAGGAACCTAGATTTAAAAAGTCTTCTTAACTCATAAACAGCCCTATTTACCAGATATAGTCGGGTATTTTTCCCAGGAGATATTCTGTAATCATTAGTAATAACTAAATCCAAGTAAGTATTTTTTTAATCTCTTTCTTTTTTCCTGATAATCATATACACTGTATCGTTATCAATTGTGAGCGGTGATCGCCGTAACTCACGAGACAAAACAGCAAACATTACAAATATTTTCTGCATGGTTAGTTCTGTTTGTAAAAAACGGGCCACACAAATTTTGGGTAATAAATAAATAAAAACAGTTTGTTTAGTAGTAATTTTTTTATTTTATTATCAGTGGGTTATACAAACGCAAATTCAAAAATTTATCCCTGAAATATCAATTCAAAAGAAATTATCAGAAGAAATAAGTAATATAAGCGAACTATGCTCTGAAACAGACGAGGAAGAAAGTTTTGAGAGTTAGGATGGTATATATGATTTATTGCATACTGATTCCCAACAATTCGAAACGGATAATGAAGGAAAGAACACTGTGAATGCACGTAGGAGACTAAAAAAGAAAAAAGAAAACGTGATTGAAAAACAACTATCAGAATATTGAAACTTCAATTGATGGAACTTTCTGACAAAAATTTTAAGTAGGTTCTGAACCTAAAAGATCCCTGCTTCATACTGTTGTCTGAGAAATATCAGGGCCAACGGGAATATACTGAACAAAAAAAGGAATGAATTTTTGATATTATGTAAAAACTACGATGACGAATAAATTTTCCTTTAATTTCAATAACGATATGACGCATATTATTGAAAAAAAAAATTTTTTTTTTTCAATTTCTGTCATTCCTTTTAAAAATGTAAATGACTAAAATCTTTGAGAGCAGATAAAATATATGCAGGGATCCAGATTTCCAACAAATTGGAAAAGCATTTTTTAAAAATAGATACCAATTCCGAAAGGAATTTGAAATTCCTAAAAGAGCTTCGATTCTGCATTTCTGGTTATCGTGACGTTCACAAGCAGCTGACCAGTCGTTCCAAAAACATATCACCTACTTTACGGTGCCAAAACATAAATCCATTGAAATTGTACCTTGAATTGAAGAAAGCGATTTTGAACTAATTCATCACAAGAAAATGCGAGCTTTGAGTAATAGTGAGTTTATGTGTATGAATATTTTAAAAATTTCTCCATGTGGAATTTAATTATTTACTTTGTTTGAAAGTACTTTCTCATTAATTTCGTATATAATTGACATTTTTTTAAGTGCGACTTTTCTTATCCACCGCATAAAAATAGAATTTCTGTAGTATGTCGACAAAGTTGTTACATATATGTATTTATGAAATTTTCGCATATTTTTTTTATGCGGTCACTATCTATTGCACAAAAACAGGTTTTACTCTATATGCTTTTACATTATTTATCTTGATTTTATCAACTTTTTTACACAATAGTTTCATTAATCACTACATGATATTACAATGTTCCATTTGATAATGCTCTTGAAAATACCAATTTTAGGCTTTTAGAAGTAGGATCGATATTTATGTCATTTTCTTCACAAAATGACCTTTAAAGAATATTTCTTTACAAGCAAGATTGATAATTTCCAGACAAAAAATTCGAAGATCCATCATAAATATGTAATTCGATCGAAGCTTCTAAAACTTGATCTGGTCGCGTTCTGTTTTATCAACTTTTTTCTAGTACAGACAGCTGTCTGTCAAGTTCATTTCTACTTTAAGAAGCTTTATTTATATTGATTTATTGATTTATGATAAAACAAGCTCTTAATGTTCGATTTCCTTATTACTTGTAGTCGAAAAGGTTTCTTTAGGAAAGATAGCACGTACTTCATAGAAGAACAAGAACATATGTATATTGATAATCAATGTAAAAGGAAATAAATCCGTTTCTGTAAGAGGGCGCTGTTTGTTAACTTCACGTGATAAATGTCAAGCAAATAATTACAATGCTTTGTATAAATAATGTCGTAATCTAATTCGAATTTTCTAGAATAATTTAAATGAAACGTAGCTGATAAATATAGAAGATTTAAATATGCATCCAAGAGTTAAAGGAATCCTGTGAAATGCAATATATATTATATATATATTGTACACAAGAAGGAGCTTAACTTGAGGATCGTATTTAAGGATGTCTTCGGCAAATGTACGACAGTTTGAAATAATCGCGGATCACATTTTCAAACAGAAAAATGCCCCCAATTTTCATGAAAAATTGCAACGGTGTACTTCTTTCATTTATTTATTATACAGCATTAATTTAAAAATTCAAAATAGTCTACAAATAAGCTTTCCTTTTAGCAGGTAAAGGGATAGTTTATTTAGTCGAAACACATTTTATAGCGGAAAAAACGTGTCAATTCGGATAAAAACAGAGTACTATGAGAAAATAAGTGATTCTCAATAGGATAGTGAAACCAGAATATATAATATTATTAATGTTGGGATACTTTTATAACTGAAAAATATTCCAAATCTGGGTTGTGTTCTTTAACGTGAAACGAAGACAGCCTTAAAAAGAAAAGTGTTAGATGGTGTAAAAAGTATTTTATACAATTGTGTAATCCAAGCAAATGATTATTTGTAATTAAAATCTTTAACATTGTTTTTGTCTAATATTAGAAACTACCGCATTTATTCGAATCTAAGCCGCCATTGATTCTAAGCTGCACCCCAAGTTCTCCTCTTGTGAAAAATGAAACATAATGCAAAATTGTTTATCGATATCAAATTTCATGAAATTAATTTATTTAAAATGAGAACTAAAAATAAGTGAATAATTATTTTATCATTATAAGCCTTTAAATGCATACATAAACCTGTAATTGCTCAAATTGCTCCATCCGACGAATTTCTTTGCATTCGATTCTAAGCAGTACCCGATTTTCAGTAGCATTAACATTGGAAAAGAAGTTGGGCTTAGATTCAAGTAAATAGTGTAAATTTAAATTCGAAATATTTTATCAAAAACTGTAAAATATTCTAGCATTAATATTTATTCCGTACAGTTAAATCAAATTCTTATTTACCGCACTATATAAAAAAAATTAGAAACTTTCAACAAATACGTAGTGTTTATTTTCGTAACTACACCCCCCGAAAAAAAAAACGGAAGATCCATTTAGAATTGAGGTATTTAACATAACTGAAAAAAAAAAAAATCATTCATGAAAAAATAGACCGATATTCAAGCACAAATGACTTTCTCAGAAAGCCAGTGCAGTAAGAATATTAATTAGTGCATTTCGCTTAGTTTTTAAAGAACTCTCAGATAAGACGACAGGATGTGCATGCGGCGCTTGTTAAATAGCACTCAACCACCACGAAACTGAGCCGGCTAAATATAAATTAAGAGCTTTGTGGTAGTCCAAATCAAATCATCTGCTCATTTGTAACTTTTAATTTAACGAAATTAGAATATGGAATTTTAAGATAAAGTTGTTATTGAATATATTGTTGCTGATCTTTCTGACATGATGGAAATTGGGTTATTTCTACATCAAAAACCTAGGATATCTCCATATGTATTATTATCCCACAGGTACCTTTTACTATTACTATTCTTTATATCTTTATAAATTAATTTACTTTTCCGTGTTTGAATCTGAACAATAATATTCGAATTTTCAGCGTAGTTTTGAAATTTCTTATTCACAATACAGATCTAGTTCTAATTGCTGATTTTTGATAAAAACTAAATTTTGATTTAAGTACCTATAAGAACAAAGTTTTCGGTAACTGACGGAGAAAAAAATCTAATATATCGACATGAAGAAAAAATTCCTAGAGTAAATGCTTGTTTATTAAAGAGGTAAAAACATATGGTTCTACGTACTTCAAGTGAACCTATGATGAAATTTGTAAAATTTTTGCCAATCTTTTAATTTTTTCTAAATATTAAAATTAGATAAAAATAGGATAAAACTGTAAGTGGAAATAAGCGTTAATTGAATATTTTATTACATTATATTACTTCGAAAAAATGCATATCACAATTTCTGAATAAATTATTAAATTTTTGCTTTTTTCACTAAATTTTAATCGATTCACTTTTACAAGATAAAAATTAAACAAAAATTACATTCCTTTTATTTTGTTGCATAACTGGATATAAATCACTGAAATGGATGATACTTATCTACAAGGAAGTTATATAAATTTAATTGAAAATATTCTAAACCAATTTAGAAATTTCATTAAAAAAAAAGTTGTACATAATACTTAAAACGCTGTGATATTTTAGAATGCATTTTCTTCACATAAAACTTTTTTAAGAGAATACGCGACAAAATAAAATATCTTTTTAAAAACTATTCACAGGTAGAATTTTTGTGCGATTAATAAAACATATTTTGAAACATTCAATTCCTAAGAATCACATTTTATAACTTGACATGATTTACATTTTATAACTTGATTATCACAATAAAATAACAGTAAAATGTCACAATTATTAAAAGAACAACTACAGAATTTATTTTCAGAATAAAATTAGCAGAGAATTATGAAAATGTAAGAAGAGTTATTTTAGTAAAGAAATCCCACGATATGTAAAAGTTAAAAATGAAAGAAAAGTCAAAGATCCGACACCAACATTAGTATTTCCCCTAATTTATTTTTGTTAAATTTATAACCATCACCTCAATTTACGTTGCGAATGTTCGATTTTTTACCTGTTCCTCTGAATCTGAATTCTCACTATCTTTATCCTGAAAATCAAAAATATCTTTATAATAATCATTGAATTGAAAGAGTTATAAAAACTCAGCATTGTAAACTTTTGTCTGTTTAAATATTTGGTAATTACGTATTATATACCGTCGACCAATTCGTCGAATAAAAAGAAGTCGCCAAATTTCGTGGTATAAGGCCAATACTGGAAAACTGTTCCCACTCTGGATAAATACGATAATTTTGTTCGCGCAAACGACAGCAGCGTTTGGCCAGGTCTCTTTATTTGACGATGTTTTTTGATCTGGCGAAACTGGTCGATGGTATAATACGTAAGAACTAAATATTCTTATTTGGATTAAACATTAATTTTAAGTTAGACAGAAATTCTATTAAGTATAAATGTTTTGATGTATATTTTACTTTTTGCAGTTTATTTTGAATGTCTTTATGTGGGAAAAAATTCTATATATTTACTTCTATGCTATGAATTATGTAACATATTAATACGCCCCCAGTTAAGAAATTTTCCAAAATTATCAAAAAGAGGGAAAAAATTAATTAAAACTGTAAACATTGGCAAGACAAATGAATTATATACGAGGAAAAGTTTATTTTTTTCTCATAAGTTAGAACTTAAGTAAACTTATGTCGATTTCTGAATTGTACAGTTTATTCATTTTAAATCATAACTAATGACAGAATTTTTACTCAGCATCAAAAGCTAAAAATTACTTGCAAAACTGAATTATATTAAAGTTTTACTTAAAAATAATTTGTTTATATAAATATTGAATTATGTCTGGAGTTATATGTAGAAATCTCTTTTTAATATTTATATGCATTATAAATATAATATTAAAAGGAGATGATTGTTTTAAAAATTCGCGTAACTTAAACATAAATTTTGAGCTTCCAATTAAAAACCTATTTCTTATTTTGTTTCATAAACAGAGTACAGTGCAAACATATATCGTTGCTGAGCAGCAAAAGTTAAGTTTTTTAACTGTATCTTTAAGTTTATTTTTTCAACAAAATTATTTTATATGTATTAACTCACACGCATAAAAATATTCTTAGCAATATGAAATTTGAATTAATTATTGTAATTATTGTGCTATTTTAAAGAAAGTAGTGATTTAAATAAAAAAAATAACAAATGCATATTCTTTTTAGTTAGGGTTTTTACGTAATAAAAATGGTAAAATTCAAGGAGGGATAAAAAAAGAAAACACTTACTTCTTTACCACTTTTACCATTTTGTTCAGCCTTTTCATCAAGAGTCCCCATTGGATACTACATGAAGAAATGATGATTTATTACTAATTTGTAAAATACTACTTTTTAACTCTAAAAAAATATATTACGTTTAAAAATATGCTCAACCAGCTATGTAAAATATTTATAGACGTTTATATATAAACCTTTTTGTGTCTTGAGAAAAAGACACGAAATATAAAACTAATAACAGTCGATTCCTTTTCTTTCATTAAAACCAATTTCGTCTAGTTACACTAATAACGTAAAAGATAATATAAAAATTTATAATTATCTATTTACGGAAAAGAGATTATTCATACTATTTTGGATGAGTAAAAAAGCAAAAATATGCCAAATTGGTGTAACCGTAAAAGTGATGTTGCAACGAAATATATTTTTAAAGCAAAAAAGATGACCATTTTTTAAAAATTAATTTTAAATTATTAATAACAACATTATTAATAATTAATTAATGTATTTCCGTTAAAGTGCGAAATCTGATTTTTCATAGAATAACTAGGTATTTCATGGAATAACTAGTCATAGGAATAAAATGTATTTTTCGAGAGGTTTTAGCTGTTTATGATCAATTAATTTACTAAACAACTTTGAAATTATTTATTTTCACTCTTTAACGGTCTATCATCAGTTATTTCATAGAATAACTAGGTTAAGTATGAAACGTTTTATCTCTTATATACTTCAACTGACTTGTCTAGTTATTTCGTGAAATAACTGAATAATACAAGTTAACGGTAATATATATACTTTATTTTCCATTGAAATACATTTCCAGTACTTAAATAGTGATCCTTTTTTTTATCCTGTTTTCCTAGTCGCAGTAATTAAGAAATTACGTATGAATGAAAAACAGGATTAACTTATATAAAATAGGATACATATTTTTTTGTAAAATAATTCTATGTTTTTTTTTTTTTTTTTTTGCAAGTACTACAGCCGGTTACCGGTCAAGGCTGCGTCAGTCAGCTTTGACCATCTCCATCTATTTGATACTATTTTTTTCCATCGGTTAACTCTGAAGTCCTTCAACCTCTTTTCCACCCTATCCATTCATTTTGTTATCGGTTTTCCTCTTTTCCTTTCCCCTCTGGAGTTTGGAAAATTATTTTCAATTTTTATTACAGGATTTTCATCGCTATATTGAAATATATGTCTCAACCACCTTATTTGGGAAGCCTTGATCACTTTGACTACGTTGGGTTCTCTGTATTTCGATTAAAGTTCAAGATTGTATCGTATTCTTCAGGTTCCCCGTTTTTTCTAACCGCACCAAAAAGTTTTCGTAAGATTTTTCTCACGAAAGTCACCCGTTTCTCTTCGTTTTTGTTAAGGCGACACAATACGATCAACTGACCCAAATCGGTCAAAAAATCAAATTTAATTTTTTCATCCTAAATTTTTCTTTATATACTTTTCTCTCTCTATAACCTCTCAAAATTTGAAAGCTCTAAACTTAAAAAACGCAGAATTATGATAGCTTTCACGTTCGTTTTTATTCACATACCTATGGCAAATCAAAACTTTAAACTGACTTATCTCAGAAAGATAAAATAACTAGTTTGCCTTCATTTAAAATGGTAAGGCTTTTTTTCTATTGCGCCTAATGCTTTTAATTTTTTTTTACCTATTGCTAATAGTACATGTAACAAAAGTTGGTATGCATTTCTGAATCAAAGCAATATTTATTTTTTTAAAAATAATTGAACTCAGAATTTATACATTTTTTAAGGAATTTTCAATAAACATTCATAAAAAGAAGTATTGTATGAATACTAATCATGTTAACGCAAAACCCATACCAACTTTTATTATGCATAGTTTGACGTCCTTGTAAATCAAATTTCATGCGTGTACGTCAATTTTTGTAGGAGGAGTAGCATTTTAAAATCAATTCAAAAATTTTCCTTAAAAAATTACATGGCTATCTTTTTATGAAATTTTGAGCACAAAATCTGTTTAACATAGTATACATACATAGGAGGCAACCAAACAAATTTTAAAAATCCTTAAATTAGATATTTTTGTATAAATCGTACTATGTCCCCTTAATTGACCAATATTCGCTGAAGTATAAAACAATTGGTCTTATTCGAGTCTTGTATAACAGTATTTTTGTTTTGCTACTTATGTATTTAGATTTAAACTGGTTTCGCAATCCATGATAACATCTGTTAGTTATTTTGATTCTATTTTTGATTTCAATTTTTTTTCTATATGTTTATACGTACAACAATTCTAGATATCCATTTTAAAAAGAAAATCACAAATTTTTTAGTAAATTGTGTTAATTTTTTTCAGAATGACGTTAAATACATTTTAATGATAATAATATAATATTAAGTGAAATATTATATATTAAAATGAGACTTATTATTATTTCTAAAAATATTTAAACAATCAAAATCAAAACCCCATCAATGATAAAATGAATAAATGTTTAAATACTTATAAAAATCGTTGTTTCATACACAGAATCACTGAATCAAAAACAAAGCAACTAAATATTTATTGAAAATAATTGGTACATAAATCTGTTTCGAGAAGGGGGATTAATTTTAATGAATCTATTTACTTATACTTCTTAAGCGCTTGTCTTCGACTCGAAATATAATTGTTACTTGTCATTAAAATTCATAATTAAAATACTTTTTTAAAGTAAAAAATATAAAAGAAATAGCTTAGAATTATGTTAAGCCTTGCGTGACTCTTCAATTTTCGGTTATTATCGAAGATTTAACATACTAATATTTTTTTTAATATCTAGTTTTATGGGGAGAGTTACACACACAAAACTGTTTATTTATATTTTGAAATGAGGTTTATTAAAAATAATTGCTTACACCTAGAAATATTTAAATAACTAGATACGATTTAGTTGCAATCTTAATACCTTTAAAAAAAGCGAAGAATTAATTGGAATATACGCTGCATTATACGTTTCAGAATAATAAAAGCAGAAAGAAAATTACGAATTAATCTTAAAATACAGTTACGAATCATTTCTGGGCTACAAAGCTGAATAATTAACAGGCATTTTAAATGTGAATGGTAGCGATTCATCTGATAATAAAATTGTTCTTTTAATAAAAAAGCATCTTGCAGCATTATCCGAAATTTTTGACCAGAAACAAGAATATTGAAGATTAAAATTTTATGAAACAATTCGCTAAACTTATAATCGATATAAAATTACAGAAATGTATGAAATTTTTGGCCTTTTCAAGTTAAAATTTTGAGAGGTAATAAAATAATTTAAAAATACGAATAATTAATTGTTACATCGGAGAAAAACAAATTGTTCATCGTAATGTAATAAAATGAAAGTCTAAATTTGTATTCATTTTTGGAGGAAAAAACGGGATCGTGGGTTTCATAAAAATTATGGATTAGAATACTTGTATACAGTAGCGCACACAGGA
>BMAV01014289.1:69975-102148 GCA_019973955.1 Trichonephila inaurata madagascariensis | reverse complement strand
ATGACGGGGAATGCTTTTGATAATTCTGCTTTTAGCTGCGCGTAATCCGTGGCGGTATCCTGCACTAACACTGATCCGAATATCTGATACCAATTTCAGGCCCTTCCCCGGAGATGACCTTTCAAATAAGCACATGCCAAATCGCTAGGTATTTCTAGTAATTTTATTTGATTGTCTATGGCTTCCAAAAAGTTGGCCACATTTTCCGACTCGGAAAAGCACACTTCTGGTAAAATACCAACCCCACTCGAGCTTCCTACCACGGGGTCATAAATTAAATCGCGTTGGGCGCCACTGTGATGCCGCCCCCCTATGGTGACCGTATTTTTGATTGTCAGCGTGAGCTAGAGGTGTAGGGTTTGCAAAAGGGATAGACATTTTTGATTCTTAATATGACTTTATTAAGAATAGAACTTAAATGTCTAACAATTTAGATAATATTAATTAAGCGAGAATCTATAATGAACAAACCCACAGTAATAGTTAAACCGAATCGCGTAACTTAGACCACAATAAGTATTTAATCCACCTACTCTCACTTCTAATAATATTACAAGTCCTAATATCAAATAATCATTCCTACCTTAATCCAAATTTAGATTCAATCTTAAGAAGAAACGTCTGGGCGCGCGTGCAATGGTTATGCACCTTGATTTAATGGCTTATTTTCCAGGTAACTTCACGATTGGCTGTCAATTCACACTTGTCTCTTTCACACATACCATTCCCCAAAATTGCCATTTCACTTACTGAAACTTCTGTTATTTAAAAGCTATCTTATTTGCATTTCTTTTTCACATTTTGCTTCTTGGGTTTTGGTTGGAAAAGAGTTGCCATTAATCTTGGCCCCCAAAGAACACGGAGGTTATGTTAAAGAAAAGACGCGTGAGCCCGTCACTAATTATATTACTCATTCCCATAAAAAAATTCCAAAACACTATACATTGTAACACCTTTTTCTACCGATTTTTATTTCTTTATTTTTTTTGTCTAAACAAGCAGTTACATACTAATATTTACATTTAGCAAGTATAAGGGAAAACAATGCATAAAGTTTTTCAGTTTTTAAAGTAATCAAGATAGTACAAGATCTGTTCAAAAAGTACTTTTCTGGACAAAGGTCGAATATCTTAATTACTTTACGGGATTAGGATCCAAACTAGGCCCCTTGCACTTTCACAAACTTAGGTCAGAATTCATTCTACAGCCGAAAAGACTGCTAGAAGACTAGTGTTCAGGAATAGTATTCAACTTCTGCCGTCGCGTTGTGCATTATCTCATCTCTACTCTGAGAACGGGATCCCTTCAATCGCATTTTCATTCTCGGGAACAGTCAGAAGTAGCAAGAAGCCAGGTTCAATAATCGATCGATCTGATTCTGAGATCGATTAATCGAAAAATCGATTTCTCGCGTCCCCCCCCCAAATCGATTTTTTAAATCGATGTGTAGCACTGAATCGATATTTCATCCTAGAAAATTGACATTCGTTTTTTTTTCTGTTTTGGTAAAAACCCTAAAATTATTTAAAATCAGTTGATTGCACTGAAAAGTCAGAGCTTAAACGAATAATTTAAACACTATTTATCGCAGGAAGTTGTGCACGTGAAATATGATCCTATACTTTATTGGCAAGAACAAAAAAAAAAATTATTTATCATCCCGTTCACTCAATAGCCTTGATGTATATGAGTATCATGGGATCATCAGTTCCTTGTCAGCACCTTTTTTCGATTGCCGGCAAATCGCAAGTGATGAGAGGAACCCTTGAACTGTTGTTTTTTAAAAAAGCTTAGATATTACGCATTGGGAACTATAAGCTATATTATCAATTTTCTGAACTTTTTCAAGTTACAAATACATTTAGAAAATAAATGTCTTCTTTTATACCTAATACTTTGATATGGTAATAAAAATAATTGTAATTGTCGAATTTTACTGAACTAAGAAATTCCTTGATTTTACTGATAAGAGATCGTTTATTATGGTATCTTTCTTGTGTTTTTTGTAAGATGGATTTATATTTGCATTGTATATGCAGACGTGAAAAAAAAATCGATTTTTTAGAAATCGATCTTTTAGACCTCGATTTTTTTGTGAATCGATTCACCAGTTTACGATTCGAATCGATTTAAAAATCGATCTTTTGCAGAAAGAATCGCCATTCCTAGTTCAGCGTTGATAGTATCCAGTAGGTCCTGAGCAACAGCAATACGAAGTTTCTCTGTTCCATCGACAGAAGTTCGGGATCAAATTTTTACAGCCGCTCTGCGCGTGATCGCATAAAATTGCATGTGGTGAACCTGAACTGATCTCACCTTTTTTAGTAGACTCTCGTACGGTTAAACGATGACCTGTCATTACCAAATTTACCATCTTTTCAACAACAGCTGCATTCGGAGCGGTTTGTGGTCTCCCAGAATGCTGGTCACTCTCTACCAACGTAAGCGGCCGCGTTTGAATTGATTAACCCAGCGATACTCAACCTGCGGCCCACCGAGCCTTTTAAGTGGCCCGGTCATGGCCCATTGAAATGAAAAATTAACTTACTTAAGAACATTATATTAAAAATTTGGTGGGTTTTTCTTTGTCAAAAATCACATATATCAATTTTGCTTTTTGCTGTCGGTGTCGTAAAGGTACGAATTGAATTTCTTTTTCTGTTTGGAATGGTTACGGTTAAGTGATAACATACAACAGTGGAATAATGATAATTTTATGGGTGGACCTAATTTTTAATAATCTTTCAAAGCTTACAAGTGAAAAATATTCGAAAAAAAATGTATCGTTTCAAGACGATTGGGAGGTCGACTATTTTGTAGTGAAAAACAAACATGTATCAGTAATTATTTAATTTATCACGTAAGTGCTGTATGTTCAAAATACCAATAAACAGGAATCACTCAATGACACTTTTCATCGAAGATCTCTTTCAAGAGGTGATAAATAGGCTTTCTTGAATAATCTTTGCAACAGCAACAAAATGTTTTGTCAGTGGTAATATCGCAGCGATAACAAAGATATCCCATGAAGCTTGCTATATTATTGGTAATCATTTGAAACAGTTTACTGATGCAGAAAATGTGAAGGAGTGTTTCTTAAATTCTTCTATTTAGTGTTAGTGACAAAAATAAAAAATTTATAAAATAATAATAAAAAAAGCAAAACAGGAGTTATAATATTTTGATCAATTTTAAATTTCCAATGTTACCTTGGTTATAAATAATTGCTCCCCACTCCCCCATTTATCCTTATTTTGCGGCTCACGTGAAATAACTAACATATGTATGCGGCCCGCGTAAAATAGCTGACATATGTATGCGGCCCAGCAGAAAAAAAGGTTAAGTACCCCTGGGTTAATCCCTTCCTCAATTTGTGATAACCCCATTTCATCGTCTCCGAACACTTGCTGAATCTTACGAATTGTTTCACTCAAAAAATCACCAAGTTTTTAACAAAAAAATTTATGCAGTTCCTCTCTCCAAAGCGTTCAGTTTCATTTCCAGAAATAAAAATCTGAAGAACACGTATAACAGTACCTCACTTGACTGCATGCAGGAAACTATTGGTACAATGGAACGAAGGGGGAAAAAATCAAGCATGTGTGCATTATCTATAACCTCCCACTGTGTGAAGTGTGGCGCCGCTTTAGAATCTCTATACTGTGCGTGGAAAAAGCAAAGGATACTTTACTTTTTGGATACTTTTTGAACAGACCTTATACAGTCGAACCTCTATATTGCGAATCCTGGAACCTTGAACACTTCACGGTTTTCTTCGTAAAATAACCTCTCTATAGCGAAGTGCATTTTCTATATAACGAACTTTTTCTTTTGTGATTCAATTTTTTTCTCCCTATTTTTAAAGTGTATTTCTGAACATTTCAAGTTATTCTCTCTCTTAACACATTTTAGGGTGGTCGTAAATCTTGAACTGGTTTTATTATATCCTAATTTGCATAGAGCAGTAGAGTTCCGGACGTTTCAACCAAGAAGTGCAACCTTTACCCTCCATTGTCCAGTTCACTAGATGCTTTATAGAAACATCTTCGATATCCCCTTTCAGCCTCAGTGGAGTTGTCCCTTGTCCCCGTGTTCTAGTTATAAAATAATGTATGTTTAATATTACTTGTACGTTTTAAATCAGAAAATGTCCTTAAAATTCGTTAATTTTAATATGACATTATTTTCTTAATATTTAAAATACAGTGTATTCGACATTCTTTTTTCTTGTTTTCCTTGCAGTTTTTCTTTTTTTGATAGGTAAGATATATAAAATAAACATATATTAATTTAAAAAATGAGTGAATAATTACTTTTTTTAATACATAGAGCATATGAATTTAAAATTTGTTTTATGTGGTTTACAAAGTATATTAAAAGATGAACCTCTATATAACGAATTTTCCATATAACGAACTTTTTTCCGTGATTTAGCAACTTCGTTCTGACTGTATTAATATAATACAAAATAAAGTAACCAGCCTATTTTATTACATTACTACTCGAAATAAAATTATATATACTTCCCTCATTTTATGACTTTCAGAAGTATTACTATTTAAAAATTATTTTACTAAAAATTTTTTCCCGTTAGTATTCAGTATTGTTCAGTTAAGAATGTATGCGCTAGAGTATTTTAGCACTTACCCCTTTTACTCCCAGATTCGATTTTCAAAATTGTAAAACTGACTGATTTTAGTACAAATAATTTTATATGAGCTTTTAGATGATTCATTGAGTTTTAAGTTGAAATCAAGTTGGCTAGGTACGTAACTGATATGAATTTCAAACATTGGATTCCCGAACAAAATAGTCGGGTAAAGGTTACTTAAGAATCACGTCATTTACTCAAGATGTCAAGAAATATAAGACATCACACACAGCGTAAAGTTTTCTTAAAAAATAAACAAATGTTGGTTATTTATATTGATTCCTTAACAATGAAAAACCAATAATTCTTCTTTCGACGTTATTTGCATGAAAAGAGTGTAACGGGTTCGAGCCCTGGAGCCACTGAAGATTTGCCATGTAAAGGGGGTAGATGCACGGTTAAATCTGTCGAGACTCAATGACCTTCCGTTGGCGTGGTGACGTAGTGAAGAGAAGGGGAGCCAATTCAGGTGGAGTCCCCTTCACTTGAAAGTGATTAAAAATTACGAAGTCTGTGACCAATAGCCCTTATATTGCTTTATAGTGTAACTCACTCACTTAATCCATGTTATTTGAATTAACAATTTAACCCATTGTTATTTGTTCCGTTGATTGTTGATAAGTCTTCGAATGAGACAACGCCTTTCTTCTCGAATTCCAGTAATGGCAATCGTTGAAATATTTTTCTGCAAGAGCTTGCAATAATATACTATCGCAATCATGTTAGCGACATAATTTGAAACAAAGCACATGGTTGCCAATTAAGTGAGAATGACAGATGCGAAATCGAGTTATGGCGAGTTATTTTGAACGTTGGCATTGTTGCGATAGTGCGTAATGAATTTATTACAGCATCACGAAAACCTTTTTTCTTTTTATGTAGAAAGAAATTAAAAATTTTTTTCTGCGTCAGTCCACTCTCAGTGGGTGTTTTGGAATTTTCCTTTTGGCGATCGTTCACTTGTTTAGAAAAATTTGCAAAATGAGTCCAAACGATTTTTCTAATTTATTCAGAGACGATTAAAATTAGGTGAAAATATCATAGAAAATGGTATGTAATGATGAAAAAGATAACAAATATAGACATTACATTCAGACACTAGTGAAATAAAAACAGCTCGTGGAAAGAAAAAAAAAAACCCATCCTAAAGCACTATATTTCTACCTACTAAACCTGAACAAGGATAGCAAAATAGAAACGAAAAAGGGCTGCAAAATTGAAAGCACTTTTCTCTTTTTCACTCGGGAGTGACAAAAAGAAATTCGGCAATTTCCCTCCCTTTTTTTCCCTCCAGTTTTCTCAGGTGAGGTTTTCTCTCCGAAATTGGGAATCGGGAAACGGAACGGGAAGAAAGAGGAATAGATTCCCACTGATGATGAGTTTCCGTTGCCTTTAGTATTTCGTCTCACGCGTGTTGTCTCTGTCCTGGCTGTCATGAGCAGTTTGTTGTTTTTCCATTATCATCTCTTGAATTCATTTTTGGGTGATATCGAAAGGTGGGATCGATAGTGCCGAATAAGTGAGCAATGAATAGCGACATCTAGTGGTGTACGATGTTTTAAAAATACAATGTATTTTTACAGATGGTACAAATGTTTATTTAGTTAGCACAGGAAGATGGTCTACACAGAAATATACACATGTCTTTTGTATTTAATTAATTTACATTATAATGTTGTCTATGTTTTAATTGTTCTAAAAATTTTTTTTATATAAAAAGTGATTTTTTTTCAATTTACACTCTGTGTATAGAAATATTTATATACCTTGTTCAAATATTCAATCGTTAATAAAATACCTTCTATTCATCGACACAAGTTCAAATACATTTTTTTAATCTTGTAGTGGATGACATTTGATGTTGGTACAGATTTTTCAAATATTAATTCATTAATTAAGTTTTATTTTTTAATTTTAAATTTATTCTGCGCTACTTCCAACAAAGTTACAGCTACCTGCAACAGATGGCGCCACCAGAGTAGGAATTGACTTAATTTTTAATATTATTTGTTTTATATATTTGATATAATCAGGTTTTTCGGTATTTGATTGATGTTTCATCAAATTTTTTACTTAGAATTCACCCGAGCTGGCAACAGACTCCACAAATTTTCCCACCACGCCAACTTCAGGACTTGGAGCCTTGACAGATTTATCGGGCAACACTCTCTCTAAATGATAGGTTTTTAGGACAACCAAGACTCGAGCCCATGTTCTTCAATAGAAGCCTTAAGCAGTTACTATTGCAGCAGCAAAAATGGCTTGAGTAAGCCGATATTTTATTTCAGGTTTCTTCAATATAAAATTAGATTAAAAATTTGCAAATTATTATTATTCTTTATTTAAAATTAATAAAATAACAAAATAAATACTTGGATAACAATAATAGTTCATTTACTAGGCCTTGTTATAAAAAAGGAAAATACCATGATGAACAATCAGGTGTAAAGTAATCCAGTATACGGCTTCTTAAGAATTTTTCCCAAATATGTCTGGTACCATTGATTGAATCGGAATAAAATTTGAAATATAGGACATTTTTTTAGCCCATTCTCTACCTAATTCTGTCAAGAAAGGTTCGATAATGTGGAAATTTCCTTTAAGAGTTGTTACCCCCAAAATGACCGAACTATCATTTATTTTTTATTTTTCTTTAATCTTATTTTTCGCATTATTATCTTTCGATTGATATATCACTTTTGCATGACGGAAAGTTAGAAGTTCCATAAAACTTAATTTGAAAAATTTAAATTAACAAATTAGGCAATCCAACCACGGCCCCCTTTACAGAAAAAATGCTTTAAAAAAAATGCATTTTGATAAAAAAAAAATCTATTTTAAAAAGAGAAATAACTATAAAAAAAGAAAGTATTATATAAAGCAGGATATTACCGAGGTATTATTATACTGCAATTTTTTTATCTGTGTGCAATGTGTGCATGTAAAATTTTTAAATTAAGGCAGATTATATCAATCAATTCATAATTTCAGTTCTTATTTCTCATATGTTTTTTAGACAAATATAACACTTCAATGTTATGTGAAGAAAGAAAAAAAAAAAAAAATAAAATCTCCGACATGACAGAAATTTTTTTTTAAAAATTTTTTTTTGAATTTTCTTGGGCAATTATGAAAAAATACGAATATGCAATTATTTTAAAGAAAAATATGTAACTAAGTCTTAAAGTGGTATTTTAAGTTTATTTAAGAGCATATTATAATTATTTTTTCAGAATTATAAGCTTTAAAGTGGTTTTTTTTAATAAGTTAGTGCATTCAAAATGCTACTCCTTTCCACAATTATTTGCCAATCACATTTTTTTCTGTGTGTTATATATAAAGCTTGCAACAAATTAAGGATCCCTTTTGCTGCAAACTGAATGCTTTTTTTTAAAAAAAATTAAAACAGGCGATATTGGCTTTTTTGTTGAATTTTAGCACATGTATTTTCTTTTCTTTCTCTAAAACTAATTAAGCTATAGGAAAATCGACCCCTAAAGTTGTTTAGAACATACTTAAACTTCAGGTAAAAAAAATTAATAATTAAAAAAGAAGTATGACTAAAATTTTCCAAATTTTCTTCAAAAAATTAAAATTTTTAAAATTGTGAAAATAATATGAGAACAATTTCACCTCGTATTATTTTTTTGAATAGAAACATTATATACGGAATGCTAAAATATAATTTTTAAATACATAAGTAAAGAGAATTGTTCAAAGGGTACCGAATCCTCTTAAAATTTAGGTAATCGATCACGTTAATTGACTTTTAATTACGTAATCCAAATTAACATTACTATTATATATAAGTCCCTTTTAAGCTGTAACAATAAGTTTATCCAGCTTTGATGAGAACTGCAAAAGTTATCTATCAAGGATTCAGCATTTTTGGCAACTGTATATTGCTTATATTTTTCTTAGTATTTCGAAAAAAAGTACGTGACCTTGGAAGTTTAGTGGCCATGGTCCCGAAATCGTGGCTGGTGTGTCATAAGTTCGAGCCCTAGCGCAACTGAAGACCCGCCTAGAATAGGGTCGGATGTACGTTATATTTGTCAAGGCTCAATGTCCTCCTGTTGGCGTGGTGAGTGAGTGAATATTAACGTCGCACTGTTCACCAACACGAGGGCTTTGGGCGACGGACCACGTAATTTTGGACCATGATCAAGTGACGTGGACTAGACCTGAACTGGCACCCCCTTACCTAAGTACAACACCAACGGAAGGACATTTGAGCTCTCGACTGATTTAACGTGCATCTCTCCCCTACGCAGCGGGTCTTTAGTGGTACTGGGCTCAAACTTGTTACAAGGCCAGTCACGATCCGATACCTTGACCACTCTGTAACCGCGGCCCCTGTTGGCGTGGTGAGAAATTTGAAGAGAATGCCAGCTTTGATGTGGTCCTCATCACTTAATCATGGTTCAATATTACAAAGTACGTCACCAGTAGCTCTGGTGTTGCTTTATAGTGTGTAATAAATATTCACTAACACAATCAAATAAACGTATATGTAATAAACAATTTGAATTTTTTAACGATTTAAAACTTAGAAAAAACAACTTTATTGCAAAACTTTACTCAGTGGCACGACAGCCCATGAGAGCCAAGGCCTACTGTGCCCAACTCAGTATACGCGACCTTGGGCCTTGAGGTGCTTGAGTAGATGTTCCTGTCAGGTGGTGAGTCTGAAGCGATTTTAAATAAAGATTATATAAATAAAAAAAATTACATTTCTTTAAAAATTTAGACGTTATATAAAAATTTAAATGTAACAACAAAAACGAGTTTTTTTTTTAAGCAAGGACTTTGCAGCATGTATATAATAGAAGGGTTAAGTTTTCAAAAGGATAATTTCAAATACATCATCTTCAAAACAATTTATATATGTACAATCATTTCATCACTTTTAATGAAAAAAAAACGAAAAAAAAAAAAGAGGAGAGAGAAAAAAACATTAGCACACAGCATTTTTTCCCCTTCTTTTTTTGATTAAAAAAAGTTTCATACAATTTTTCATTTCTCCTGACATTTTGTTGATTGAAAAGAAAGTTTGTGTGAAACACGTCATTCCATATTTTCCCCTGAGGTCTAGGTAGGGCTGGCAAGTAAAAATGAGAATAGCTGCAAAATTGAAAATGTGCTTCTTTTTATTTCTTGGTCAAAGCAATGAAACATAACACACATGGCGGTATTTGCTTTTTATCTCTCCACGTATGTTTACTATTTATGCTTATGAGATATTTTCTGGGGATGAAAATATAATAGATGGCAATCATAAATGAATAGGGGTTAATTGATTATAGCGTCTCAAGTACAAACAATACAAATCTATTATATGTAGATTTCGTAATTTTGAATCATAGTAAAGTGGCGAAGATGATATCCTAATAACCGAACTTCGCCATCATGTCAACGTACGAAATTTCGGCCTAAGCAGATGTGATATACACAAGTCCTTCTACAAGGCAAGTCTTCAGCGGCACATTAGAGATGGCGATTCTTTATGAAACAGATCGATTTTTAAATCGATTCGAATCGTAACCTGATGAATCGATTCACAAAAAAAATGGAGTTCTAAAAGATCGATTTCTAAAAAATCGATTTTTTTCCAAGTCTGCGTTTACAATGTAAATACAAATCCATTTTATGAAAAACAAGAAAAAGATACCATAATAAACGATCTCTTATCAGTAAAATCAGGGAATTTTTTTAGTTCAGGGAATTGACAATTACAATTACATTTATTACCATATCAGTGTATCAGGTATAAAAGAAGACATTCATTTTCTAAATGTATTTGTTACATTAAAAAGTTTAGAAAATAGATAATATAGCTTATAGTTCCCAATGCTTAGTATCTAAACTTTTTAAAAACAACAGTCTGTCAAGTCTACTGGGATCCAAGCAGTTCCGCTCATCACTTGCGATTTGCCGGCAATCGAAAAAAGGCGCTCACAAGGAACAGAGGATTCCACGATACTCATATACATCATGGCTATTGAGTGAACGTGATGATAGAGTTTTTTTGTTCTTTCCAGTAAATTAACCCTTTAACCGCCAACACCGTAATATTACGGGTTTTAAAGATAGTACATTAATCTAACTATAAATAGTTTTATGGTTTTTACCAAAACAGAAAAAAAATCGAATGTCGATTTTATAGGATGAAATATCAATTTACTGAATCGATTCAGTGCTACCTATCGATTTAAAAAATCGATTTTTTTTTAGCCCATGAAATCGATTCTTCGAGTAATCGATCTCAAATCGCCATTACTTCGGCACATGGGTTCAGCATCAATAATGCCAACCACAACATTATAATCTCTTAGGCCCTTTCAAACGAGTCAACTTATTCTACACCTAATAGAAAGGAGCAAACAGACGGTATCCAATTTTGAATAGAAATAGCCCGGGTCCTTTATTATAAATTCTGAAATTTTTTAAAAACATTTTCTTAAAAAAATTCTTATATCACACTTGCGTTTTTAAAAATGCATTTTGTTTATCTACATACATTATTACTGTTGACAAACACGTACTTTTTAAAAGAAAGTTTTCACAAAAAGTAAAAGTTGTCAACAGAGAAACGCATTGCCTGATTAGCTGGAAACACGTGATTGTATTTATCCTGTGACTATGACGTCCCATGAGTTTATGAACTGATTGGATGGATACACGTGATTATTATGATGTGACTATGGCGCGTCCCATGGATTTAAACCCTTGTTTTACGAAGATACATTTAACACAAATGAAAGCTGAAGATTTCAATATCCCACAAAACCTGTAACTGTACGCTAAAGATTTCAGTAAAAGTGTGCTTACCCAGGCATTCCCGCGCTTTCCATTTTGTTGGCCAATACCACGTCCCGACTATACACATCAAACTGCCACTGGCGTTGCCCCATGACTCCAGCCAAAATAGCTCCTGTATGGACGCCGACACGCATGTCCACATTGGTGTTAGTCTTCTCACGGACAGACCTGCAAGCAAACAAATACATACACATTTAAAATATTAAAGGTCTAGAACATTGGTAGGTTGGTGGGACCACATTTGGCAAGCTGGCCAGATGCGGTCCCACCAAGAGGTTTTATTTGGTACTACTTATATATTTAAAAACAATGCAATAAAATTTCAGTTTTAATGTTTTAAAATAATTCATTTAAGTATTAATTCCCTTTTTTACATATCGTTTTTACCTTATCAGAATGCGTAACTCCTTCTGGGATGCTAATTTGATATAGGAATGCTATGCGCCAAGTTGTTGTTTATGTTCGCCAAGATGGGCGATAACATTACAATATGATTACCTTGGTATTTTTATCGCGAGGTAATGTGGTTGCCATGGGGATAACATATATTAGAGTCAATTTTTATTGGGTTTTTTTCCGCGGCAACCCTATTAATTTCAGACCATTTTAATTCCAATTCTTTAATTCGAATTTTCGATTACTTCGGATTCGAAATTCGATTTTAATTCGAATTTTTTCGCCGAGCGCTGTTTGGAAGGAATAAAGAATCGCGCCAAACAACGCTTGGCGCGTAGCACTCCTATATCAAATTTAGTTCCTTTGTTGAGTTACGCATTCTGATAATCAGGCAGACAATATGCGAAAACTTCTATAGAAACTAGAATATTTTTTGCGTATATAAAATATATAGTTGTGAGAATGTATATAGAAAGAAAGTTAAAATTTTTTTGCATATATTACTAGAGTCAAAAGTTCCTCGAATGGACCCCTATATTAAAGCAGGTGTTCGTTGGAGGGGAAATATCTATTTCGGGGGTTGGCAGCACTAATAAGGAAAAAAAACAGCCATCTGGAATTCATTTCCTGCAGTTGGCGTTTGCTGTAGATCATTTCTGACAAAGCGAATTTCTCATTCGTCGGATTTTGCAATGCCGTCTTTGGAGCAGCGTGTAAACATCAAATTCTGTTTTGCTCGAGAAATCCCCCGAGATGCTCGGGATGCTGCAGAAAGCACAAGGAAACTATTCCAGCTCCAGATTTTTACCTGTTTCTATGGCTGAAAATGAAATTGAAGAGACATAGTTTTGTGGACTCAAGTGAGGTGATCCAAAATGCCACAAAGGAACTGAATAACCTTTCAAAAAATGAACTCAAGGGGTGTCTTAACTGTTATACGATCGCCGGAACAAGTGTGTGAATGCAGGAGGGCAGTACTTACTTTGAAGATCAATCCAATAAGATTAAATTATTGTTCTAATTTTTAAAAATTTGTAATCTACCTATTCAGGGAACTTTTTGATCCACAACCACGTACAAATAGAGAAATTTCTCGTAATTAATATACACAAAAATTTTAAATTGCACTTATTTTCTTTTGTCTTTAAATTAAAAACATGGAAATAACAACAAGAAATGCATTTACAGTTTCATTTATCGAATTAGAATTAACAAACACTATTTTTGCTTTTATATATTGTGCTTTATAATATAAATTAAATTGATCCCCAACAAAAATTCTTCTTCTCTCTTGACTCGATAACTATTAAAAAAATTTGCCTATCATTGGTTCAGAATATACATATACACATATACATATATATATATATTATTCTATTCCTCCCCCTCTCTGTTTCTCTCACACATACATGATATTCAAAATTTCGTTACAAAATTTTATTTTTTAACATGATTTAACTGAATCGACAAAAATATGTCCTCTCCTAATCTTAAACGACTTACCATTATTTTATCATCATACATACCAGTTTAGTTCATGCGTTTGCGTAAACATGAATGTCACTTACGCAATTTAACTAAACAATTTTATTGATTGTTATAGCGTTTTATTTATGATTATATATATTTACATATTAAAAGGCTTCCATTACATTTTTGGGAAAAAGATAACCATAGTTACAGAGCTAAAAAAAAAAGGCTTTACTAAAAGTTATATTCATTTTTTTTTAATATAACGGGTGTGAAAAGTACGACTACACTTTTTCAAATATTTATTACAAAAAAATCTCTCTTCACTTACGCTTTTTTTGTTCCATAAAGAAAACATTAAAGTTTTTTTTTTTACAATGCTTTACTGCACTATTTCAATGAGCACACCATTAGTTGAGAGTAACACATCCAGTCTATAGGAGATTTCTAACCATGTTCTATGAAGCATTGTTAGATCAACAATCAGAATGGCCACTGTAATTCGACTTCATTTCACCAGTATCTCAAATTGGAGATTGGTAAACAATATTTTTTCACGTATCCCTACAGAAGTCCAAAGGTATTATGTCTAGAGCAGCGATATTCAACCTGCGGCCCACCGGGCCCTTTTAAGTAGCCCGGTCATGACCCATTGCTCTGAAAAATTCAGTTATTTAAGAACATTGTATTAAAAATCTGGTAGGAAATTTTTTGACAAGAAATCAAATCTATCAATTTTGCTGTCGAAGTCGTACGGCTGCAAATTTATATTCTTTTTTCTATTTGTAACGGTTACGGTTAGTGATAACAGACAACATTAGAGTAGCGACAATTTTTATGGGTGGAACTAATTTTTAACTATCCTTCATACCTTGCAAGCGAAAAATATTCGAACGTTTTGGAGGTTGACTGTTTTGTAGTGAAAAACAAACATGGATCAGTACTTGTTTGATTTGTCACGAAAGTGCGGCATTTAAAAAATGCCAGTAAACAGGAATCATTCAATGACATTTTCCCTCCAAGATCTCTTTCAAGAGATGTAAATAGGCTTTATTGAATATTCTTTACAACAGCAGCGAAGTGTTTTGTCAGTGGTAATGCCACAGCAGGAACAGAGATATCCTATGAAGTTTGTTATATTATTGATGATCATATGAAACCGTTTACTGATGCAAAAATTGTGAAGGGGCGTTTCTGAAATTCTTTTAATTTAGTGTTAGTGATAAAAAAAAAATATAAAAAATAGTAATTAAAAAAAAGCAAAACAGGAGATATAATATTTTGATCAATTTTCCACATTTTAAATTTCAAATGTTATTTTGATCTCGAAGCACTTCTCTACCTCCCCCCTTTCCCGTTTAACCTCATGTTGCGGCCCGCGTGAAATAACTAACATGTGTAAGGCCCGCGTTATTTGGCTGACATATGTATGCGGCCCAGCAGAAAAAAAGGTTGAGTACCCCTGGTTTAGATATAAGTGGCCACATTATTGGACTTACTCTTTTCATCCATCGCCCGTGGAACTTTTTCACACTTCCGAACTCCAGTGTGGGGGGTACGCCACATTTACGTTGTACATATGTTTCGGATTTAAATTCTATAAACCATGCAACAACTTGCGCTTGTTTTTGCGATGATGCCATTTTGAATCAAGAATGTTGAAACTCTAGATAACATTTCATCAAACAAAAACCTTTAATTTTTATGGAGCATAAAAAGCCGTAAGTGAAAATCTTTGTTTATTTTTAATAATTTTTTTGAAAGTGTCGTTGTACTTTTGGGGCATTCTATGCAGGGATGGGCGAACTTTTCCAGAGTACAATGTGTTTAAACTGTTGCGGTTCACCCATTGACGTAGGTGAGGTTATTCTGTATTAAAAGTGTACGTTTCCTTTTCTTAATACTTGTTTTCGTCATTGTACCTATCTTTTAAAAAATGTTAGATGTCTATGTTTACTAAAATACACAAGTAACCCAAAATTGTTGAGTTGTATGTTTGAATAACTGTGAGCGAGACTCCTAGACCATGGAGCGTGGACGTATTCAATGCAAGCAGAAAATATATGATGAAACGATGAATCTGAAACCGATGTTATGCACTTAATTTGTTCGCTGCCGAGTTCCGTGTCATCGCGGGACATGACATCAACACAAGAACCCAATTCTGTGAAAGTACCCAGTTTGGGGTGATGTTTCAAAAGCTGAATCCGTGCTGTCGAGGGAAGAACTGATAATCAACATTTATTCTCCCCTTCAGTTGGCATGTGGGGAAAAATTCAATTATACGGCTGGTATTAGCAGGGATCACTTTTTCCAACTATGGTGGCAGTGAACGTGCATTTCCAATGAAGGTACATGTGTCCGTCTAAACATTTATCAAGTCATTTGCTAAAATAAACACAGTCGCATCTGTTGTAAAAATCTAATTCTCCAGTCTAGCTGGCGTTTGCGAGTGAATATTAACGTCGCACTGTTCAGCTACACAAGGGCTTTTGGTGACGGACCTCGTAATTTTGAACCATGGTCAAGTGATGAGGACGACACCTGTGAGCTGGGGCACCTCCCTCTCCTAACTACCACACCAACGGGAGGACGTTTGAGCTCTCGACAAATTTAACGTGCATCGTTCCCTACACGGCGGGTCTAGTGGGACTGGACTCGAACTCATGGCGTGCCTGCCATCATCGAATACCTTGACCACTGGGCAACCGCACCCCTCCCCCCTCCAGTCTAGCTGGAGTCGGTGTTCCATACATATGTTCCTCTCAGGGGGGCTCACCTTCTTTAGGTGGGTACGGGTGTCACAATCCCGAGGTACCCTAGTGATTTTTTCTTTTTCCCAAGAGGTTTATAATATCTTTGGTAAACACGGGTGTCACGACCCCGGGGTACCCCAGTGATCCTTCTCTATTTTCGACCCTCCATCTTGTCATCCAATTTCACCTTTTCTTCTTTTCCCGTCCAGACCACAGACCTATGAATGTTTGGCGCAGTTTAGCCAAAACTGGCTCTTGCACCATAAAACACCAAACTCACTCACTCCATACATATGTTTCCTTTAGTATGCACGTCATAGGTGTTCATAAAGGTGGTCACCTCAAAATGTCTTGGCGGTTCACTTACCGATCTTAATGCCCATTCTTGATTTAATGTATGCTTTATGTTGTTGCAGTCTCACGTGGGGGAGGGCAAAGTTTCTTCAAACACATTAAAAATACTTCGAAAATACAATGCGTAACATCAAACGATATATAATATCCATTAAAAAGGTCCAATTTCCCCAAAAAAGTAATTTTAAAATTTTCATTTCCGGGTTTAGTTGAAACAATAAACATACAGTGTTTTATACACTTATTACATAATTTCGAACAATACGGATGTTAATGTTAAAAATACGAAAAAAAAAATAATTTTACGAAAAAACATAACTCTTCACACAAAAACTATTCCAATAAAATATATATCCCAGAAAACATCCAAAAGATACTTCTAGACCAACTTTTATGACGAATCACTTCTAGACGGACTGTTTTCAGATCCTTTTTTTGTAATGAAATTTTTTATTACATATAGCACTCGGATTCTATTCCAGTTTTTGACACGTATTTGGCGTAGTCGAATCAATCAAGGAAAAGAATCGCTCACCACCCCTTGAAGAAAATGTTGGAGAAGGTTTGAAGAAATCGTTCAGAAAAAAGCTCACTACTTTACTAGTTTGAGTACTTCTATTTTCTTTCATTTTTTCTTTTCAGAGTACCTTTTTTTTCCTTCTTTCTTGTTCTTTTTACGTTTTCATTCTATTTTCTTCGAAATCAAACCAATTCTTCGACAAAAAAATGGTCTGCTGGTTGCTATAAGTTTTTTAAAAGTATTTCGTAATAGTTCGATTTGTTTCTGGGATTGTGAGCGTGATCGGAGACACATTTCATATTTTTGAAGTGAAAATCATTTCGAAATTTATGTTCTTGTTTAAAAAGTACCACCTAATAGAAGATTATACACTTTGAAAATAAGTACAAAAAAATAATCCAGTGTATTTTTGGTAATATTCATTTTAACAACTAAAGGAAATTAATGCTTTGAGACAGTACGTTTTACTACTTTGCACCAAAATAAAAATGGAAAATTGATTCAGAGATGTAAGTATAACTATGGTTTAAAAAGCAAAATTTTTAAAAGTAAGAGAATTTATTAAAATATCAAAAACTGATTTTTAAAAAAAAAAACAGAATTTCTTTCCAGAAAATCTTTTGAAATTTTTCAAAAACGAACGCATATTTACTATTGAATTTGGTGATTCCATATGACCTACATGATTCCACTTGTTTATCTACCAGTCCACCAACATACGCTTTGCAACATATATCACACACGTATATTTGGAACAATCGTTTCAGGAAAATTTTTAAGCTGCAAGGATGAAGGGTTACCTTAAACAAAACGAAACGCTTTGATCAGCCACACCCTATCTTCACAATGAAAAATAACTCGCCGATTTTTCTGCTTCGGAAAACGAGCATCCAATATTATTTCTTTTATCCCGCTCGCGCTTTAGTTGACGGTCGTAAATAGAAATGGAGCACCATTCTGTTTAAAATAGTATGCGCCATTAAAACATTGTACGCCATTTCTGATGTGTTTGACGAAGCCGAGGCTGTTATCTTTACCGCCATCTTGTTTATGACGCAGGGAGACGAAGAACCCCGTTGGTTGGAATTTCAAGCAATTTTTGTTTGGGGCAATTTTTTCACTCAGTGGGAAAAAGTTGTTCGGAGCCAATGCTATATGACAGCTAGGTAGAAATTGCTGAGAATGGTTGCTTTCAAGGAAACTTGTTCCAAATACGTATATGTGGGAAAAGGCCTTTAAGCAACTGGTCTGAAAATGAATTCTATGCCAGTCCAGAACACATTTCCCCCTTTTATTGCTAAGTTTTTTGTATTGCTATCGGATCATTTTACGAAATATGGGAGGATCATCGTAGCATGTAAAGCTAATTACACGTGATTTTACTTAAAGTCTCCCTTTCAAACTGTTGTAAACTAAGAACCACTGGTTAGAATGACTTCAAATTAGAGCTGAACATTCTAGAAGGAAACAAAACAAAAATTCCTGAAGTGCGTCAATAGATAGCGATGTAAGTGGCATAATGAAAGTGTATTAGGTTACAAGCGGCATTTGGAATCGAATTACGACGACTTCGGCACAGGTTGCACATTAAACCAACTGAACTCTTCAATGTACAAGATTGTTTCTTTTCTTTGGTGGGAATAAGATGACTTCCAAGTAATTCAACAGTTGTGGCAGCGCTAGTGACAAGCCCATCCACTACGTCAAGGTCATACCACATTGAAAGAGAAACATAGGTTTTTAATTTTATTTGTGCCAAAAATCACATACAATACAACAATGAAAACGCCTGTTAACTACACTCAGAGTGAGTGAATATTAACGTCGCACTGTTTAGCTACACGAGGACTTTTGGACCACACCAACGGGAGGACGTTTCAGTTCTCGACAGATTTAACGTGCATCGCTCCCCTACACGGCGGGTCTTTAGTGGTACTGGGCTCGAACTCGTGGCATGCCATCCACGATCCGATACCTAGACCACTAGGCTACCGCGGCCACTAACTATCTTCAGACTTGCGCAATATGTGTTTAATATACTGTCCCCCATTTTGAGCCCCAATTTGAAATCAATAAATAACAGAGTTAAGTGTCTCCGGGGTCATATTGTGAATGTGTTGCGAAATTCATGCCTTCAACTCATCTAAATTTGCAATCGAGAAACTAAAACACAACAAACGGATTGAGGTCCGATGATCTTGAGCGCCAGGTTTTCGGAAAATGACTGTTGATCGTTGTACTATTTTCGAAATGTCTCTTCAGCAGTTGCAGCTTTCGCTTTGCAATGTGTGAAAGAGCTCCATCTATTCGTAAACTTTGGAACTTGCCATACTGTTTCTCCCTTCTTGAAATGTATTCAGTTCAAATATGAAGTCATTCTGACCAGTTGATTTTTTACAGCATTTTGAAAGTGGAACTTAAAGTATACTCAGCTTGTATTTTCACATTACTTAGATTTAAAAAAAAATCCAAATACACATTTAAGTTTCAAAGAACAAACATATTATAAGCGATTAGCTTTTAACGATTTTATACCACAATTATTGTGATTACTTTTGCCTTGCTGTAAAAAACTATTTAGAAAATATCGCTACAGAAAGGCGAAAACATACGTTAAATAGATTTTATTGCATTAACAATAAACCACAATTATCCGAGTTGCGTAGCAATTTTCAAAATAAGATATGCACTCATTTCTAACATATTACACCGTAACAATAAATCAAATTAAGAAATACTCTGCAAGTATAAGGTTTCCTGAAGTTATTAAACCCTTTCCCGCTTGCCATAAACTAATATACTTAACTCTCTCTCTCTCTACTCTCTCTCTCTCTTTCTCTCTCTAATCCATAAATCATTCAACTCATTTCTAATTAAATCAAAATACTGCATTCACTGATTCGAAATACTTAGAGGCATGGTCCGAAAGACAGTTCAGTGATTGGACAGATTCATCGCCCAGTTGCAACGTTACCTAGAGGAATTGCAACCCACAACCAGACATTTGATCAATTGATACACGGCGAGTTAAATAATAATTATTGTCACAAATAATTTGCGGAACATTCCTGTTTGGATATTTACCAGATCAACGCATGTTGACTGTTTGCGACGTCAGTAATCGATAGAGAAAGTACGGATTTATATTATGCGAGCTCTGGACATTAGGGATAGATGGTAGAGCCAATATATTAGAATTTGCAAGTTAGATTAGTTTTCTAATGAATGACTTGATGGTTCGTAACGAGGAAGGGAGTTAGTCACATAGTTTGGGATTTTTTTTATGTGTTTTGGATGTCTGTTTGTGTAGTCTGTCAATAAGGTTTTGGAAAGTTTATTTTTTTCTTTCAAAGTTTGATTAGTTTCAGAGAAATTTTCATTGCAATTTTGAATATGATTTATTTTTTTAAAGGAAAAAATCATGAGATAAATATACAAAGCATAGAGTAAAATTAAATAAAATTGGAAAAATAGAGTCTATTTCCTTTGTAGAAATTTTTGAGTGATATTACAGCTTGAGTCATCTTAAAAATAAACTCTGTATTAAACTGAGAAATGGGAGTTAAGTGATAATTTTGGAGTGATATAACCTAGCATTACATTGTGCAAAGGTGGGGAAAATGCGGCCTTCGTAAGTTTTTTGCGCGGCCTTCATAAAAGCTAGCAGATGTATTAATTATTATTTAATTATATAGATTACAACAGTTTGTAAATCATTGGAATTAAATGAGGAAAGGCACGAATATATGTATGCTTCAATGACTGCTTGTAAGAATATCCAATTGTACATTTCAAATGTTAGAATGCCACCTTATGCAACATGGCAAAACTACCAGACATGCTCATTTAGAGGATCAATTATGAAGTTTATGATCCAATATATATATATATATATATATATATATATATATATATATATATATATATATATTTACGTAAATAAAAATACCAACAGTGAAATATAGAATGGGACGACGAGGGGTATCTATGAATTTAATAATTTTATATATGAGAAAATAATAATCAACTATAAATGTTATAGCAAGTTTTTACCCTTATGTGAATACAAAAATATTTTATACTATAAATTTTTATGTCAAATAATACATAGGATTTAATTTTTTTTAATAATATTTCTATATAATACACACAATTTTTAAAACTATACAAATACTATAATTTTAAAAAAGTTGCATTTATAGATATATCAACCTAAACGTCCTCCTTTATTATTACTTAATTTACATATGAGGCCTTTAATTGTGAAAAGGTTCCCCACCTCTGATATAGCGAGTGAGTGTTAACATCGCAACAATAAAACAACATGTGGGCTATTGTGGTGATGGACCTCGTAATTTTGAACCACGGACAATAAAGCAAGGACGACACCTGAGATATAGTACTCCCCTATCCAAACTACCATACCATGTTAACGAGAGGACTTTCAATAACAGATTTACGTGTATCAGCCCCTCTACACGGAGGGTTTTCAGAGACACTGGGGCTCGAACTTAAGACTTGCCGGCCACGAGCTCTTAATCATAAGCACTAGGATACTATAGCCACATAATATATAAATATAATGTGAACACACACATGTGTTTATATTATCATTCACGCATTCCTTTGCTGCGGAAGTCTAATGGTCATAGTCACGAAGTCGTCACCGGCGAATGGTAAGTTCGAGTTCGGTTATGTTAAATCTGTCGTGGCTCAAAGTCCTCAAGTTTGAGTTGCATGGAAGTTAGGAGAGTGGGATTTCAGCTCGGGTATCGACCTCCTCACTTGACCATGGTTCAAAATAACAAGGTCCATTGCCAATAGCCCTCGTGTTAATAAACATTCCCTCATTCAGCAGTAAGGAATTTATTTATCAAAAATATATTTTAACAGTATTATAAGTGCCTTTTTAAAATTTTTTATCGGATTCGACTGAAACTGAAATAAAAAAAATGCTTTAATTTTTAGTTGGCGATTGATATATTACTTTCGAGTATGTGTGTGTGTGTTTAGACCTTTGTTACAGAAAATCAAATATTTTGATAATTATAGACGTGAGAATAATTTCAAAGTGTATAATAAGCTTTATTGCTCCATATCTCACAATTCCAAATGCATTGTTTTGATTTAAGTGTGTAATCGAGAACCCAACCGAGAAATGAATACTAACAGGGTCAAATTATTTGAAGTTTTAAAATAAATGTGAGATAGCGATTTCGACTCATGATCTTTCATGTTTTTGGCATGGGGCCCAAAGATTTGGATATTGCAATAAATTATCATTGATTTCAGAATTTTTTATACTTTTGTCGACTAAACGCAAAGAAATTGTTCGGGCATTGAAACACAAGCTATATCAATCTATCCGAGTTGAATGTGTGGCATAATGAAAATTCATTTTCAATACTGAATCACACCACAAGGTTTTCTACATTTTATCTTTAAAAAATGCCTCATGTGTGATCTACAAGGTAGTAAATATTTAAACTATGTTCTTTGTTATTTTTTTTGCTTTCACGGAAGTTAATTATATACCTCAGAATTTTAATTAAACAAAGTGTGCACATATAATTTCTTCTATTATGAATCTATTTCTTTTAAAATATTGGCATACTATTAAACTAGCAAAAAAAGATGAACAATTTTTTTCTTATGTTAGGAATTCTTATTAAGTGTTTTTCGTTACTGTGGATAAATTTAAAATTAGTTTAGTTAAAGATTGAAGTGGCGCATATCCGATAGGACAGAACACGCGACCTATGGATTCGAAGCCCAGTAACATGACTACTAGGCAAAAGTGCTCTCCCCGGTCCGAATGCTGTTACTGGCTTACCTCTGCAGTACTTTTTTCTGTTCTTTTGGCATGGCGTACTGTATCTGGAATTATATTGAAAAATAATACAGAAAGAAGTTACAGCAAGAAAATAAATGCCATTTTTCTTATCTCAGCCAAATTTCAATTCTATTATATACATTCGCAAAAATATATTAGTTTTCACACAATTTATGTAACAGCTACTATACCTCGAAAAAAATGTCTTGTTTGGTAGAGGGATTAAATTAGTTTTCAAAAAGGATAGGGGTATACTATGTAATAAATGTGCAAAGTGTATATGTAATACTTCGTGTACAAATATTTATGAAAGAAGTCGTTAGAAAGCAATACATCTTTAAAAGGGACAGGGGCAAAATGTCACAGCAAAAAAAGTAGTAATTAAGTTAAAAAAAAAAGTTTAGGAAACTATAAATAACTTCAAATAAGTTGGGACATCTTTTTGAAAAACGGTAGATTGTTTTATGTATGTATTAATGTGTTAAACCAGAACTCTATACAAGAGTTATAGCCAAACATCGTAATTTCGAATTACTGATGAGTGACGAGGGTGATACCCGAATCCATGATTCCTTTCTTAAATTCCACCGGATGACTCTTTGAGGTTGAGTTCCATTTAACTCGCAAAAATTCTTTCATTTAGTACAGTGATTAAATGGATTCATGATTTGAATCTATGTCTAAATTTGAAAATCACCCATCATGAAGCTCGTGATCAACATTTACTTTCACGAAAACAACAAGTGGCACTTCGACAACTTGATGATTAAAGTCCAATAAATTTTATGAAAATCTCTTCTGTAGAAATCTCAAGGAAGGTAGAACAATTATTAAACAATTACTAGGCTCAAAACTTAGCTCAGTTTTTAAAATATATGTAGAATTAAATTATGACTCGTATGGCAGGTATCACTCATAATAATGCCTTCAATCAAAAATAAAGAAAAGTCGTATAATACGTCCAAAACAATTTCTAATTTTTAAATCTATATTATTCAATTCCTGCTATTAGTTCACTCTCTCCCTACATATATATCTTGTTCAAATTTCCAATCGTTAATATAATGCCTTCTATTTATCCATTCAAGTTCAAATATATTTTTGTAAACTTGTAGTGGATGACACTTGCTATTAATACAGTTTTTTCAAATATTTTGATTCATTAACTTAATTAAAAAATGAATAAATAGTAACAAACAAATATAATAGTCCAACAGCATATATAGAAAGGAAAATCCTTCGTTGTGTCCCTACAGCGCAATGGATAGCGCGTTGGATTTCTAATCTAATGGTCATGGGTTCGAATCCCACCTAGGATGGCCTAATTTTGGAGAATGTAAAAACTATTTTATTAGAATAATTAAATTTAATGAATGGATAAATAGTAATAAAACAAATATATAGTCCAACACACTATATAGAAAGGAAAATGAAAAATCGCAAGGAAATTCGCTTTGTATTTTGTCATTTAATATTGTCATGCATATTTATATTAATTGAAACTATTAAATAAAAAGTAACTAAAATAAAATTTCTTTGTTGATCTAAGTAGAAATTGACTTCATTTTTTTTATATGACTTGTTTTTCTTTAAAAAGATACACATACATCTATTAAAATATCAACAAGAAACACTTTGTTTCACAATGAATTAAAACAAAAATATTACCACGAATTTGCCCGCAATACAAATTATATTTATGAAACTCACGATGTGAAAATGTGAACTAAAATGCCACTGGAAGATAACAATTACAATAAACATCACTTTTTTTTTCTATCGAGGCAAGAAGTTCAAACAAACAATGGAAGCTACGAAATAATTTTATAACGTCACGTTAAAATGTTTAAAAGAAAAATAAAGCCCAACAATAGCTGAAAATGCCGAAGAATTCGATTTAGAAAAGCGAAGAACTTTCTGAAATAACAGTTGAATGAACTTAATTCATTATGCCATAACTTTCACGAAAGAACAGACAAAAGTCTTTTCGACATTTCTCGGGCCTCCGATTTTGCATTTCGCAAAGTGCAAGTGGAATTAATTTGACATTTTGCAGCTGCAGAAAGGACAAATGAAGATAAAGTAATAGAATTAGAATTTTTCCTTTTTGAAAGCATCATAACGAAGCGGACATTTCTTACATTGGAAAAAAAAAATGTAGTACATATATAATTTTATTGTGTGACTTTTTATCTATTTGACTATTGTAAATGTTTAGAAAGGGTTTCTGTTTGAGGTTATGGATTTTAATACGATAAGAGATATTAAGTGTTTTTGTGTGAAATTCCTCTGTGGTTTGTTTTGCAGAACAAAATAATTTTCAGTTATTAAGAGGAATAATAAATATGCTTCCCAAAAGTAATAGTTTCCATAATTTAGTTTCAAACGCTTTGACCAAATAGAGAAAATAAAAATTTCTCATTGCATAAAAGTTCAAATTTCTTCAAATATGTTTTATTTTAAAATTTACAACTTTGGTTGAGTTGATTTCAGAATTTTACAAATTCTACATTTACTATTAAAAATTTTGTGAAGTAATTAGGACTAAAATACGTTAAACAGTTATTAGGGCTGGAAGTTTTAATCAACTAAATTAAATTGAAATCAATGTTCCTCCCATTGGAATCTACTACTCTGTAATTGGTTCCACTGGCCGACTCTGTATCGGCCAATCAAATTGCTTCCTTTCATCTCCAGCTAACCTACAAAAATCTTCCAAGTTTTTAACAAATTTCTTAGATATATTTAAATTAATTTTATTGTTAACTTACAAGTGTTTCTTTTTATTCAAACACTCATGCGGTTTGGCAAATCATCGGTGTTAGGCAAAAACAAATAAAGCATAAAAAATTATTTAATGAAATGGAAGAAAAAAGAAACTATACAAACGCAATACAAAATGTAAGCCAATATATGTTATTAAAAATAAATTGTAAGTTTTCTAATAAAAAATTAAACAATTATCGTATCTATCTACATTTACAAAATATTTGTCAGTGGTCTAGACGAGAAAAGAAGAGAAAAAATTGAATGACAAGAAAGAGGGTCGAAAATAGAGAAGGATCACTAGGGTATCCTGAGGTCGTGAAACCCGTGTTTACCAAAGATAGTAAACCCATTGGAAAAAGAATAGGATCACTAGGGCACCCCGGGGTTGTAATACGCGTACTCATCTAAAGAAGAAGACCCCTTATTTAGTCGAAAGAGGGCAGTCGATAGTCAGTTTATACCTACATTTGTGAGATTGTTAACCACTACGTATGATAATATGTGATTACGTATGATATATTGTCATTTAAAATGATTGTACTTGAGACCCATGTTCTCAAGGAGTCTTAAATCGTCACTCTCTGTATGACAAGAAACCATTTCGTCCAGACGAACTATTTCCTAAATGCAAGCCCTTGTTGCAAGAGCAAGGTTTTTCTAAAGTTTAACACACCAATCGATTATATTACAGGTAATGACAAAAACATTTTTAAAAAATGAGATATATTTCATTCTTTTAATAAATAAATTTTCCCTTAAAAATTCAGAAATTATAATTAGAAAATATACTTTTGCTCTTACGTTATTTTTAACGGCTATCTATTTACGGGTGAATGCTCCCAGAAGGAAGAAAAAATGCTAAAAATATCTCCCCAGAAATCTAATTATAACAAAAGAATCCCGACCCAATTTATTTGTTCGAAGTTTCCACGCATCTCATTAAATATGAATCAAACGAGACATTACAGTCGCGGCGAAAAGGAATTTTTTTTAAAGGTCATTCGAAACACATTCGTTCATTTGAATGCAAATATTACTCATTTGTTTGGAAGAAATACAAATGAGTTCCGACGAAGTTCATTATAAAAGTTCTGTTGATTATGAATTAATGCAATATTTCTGTCTAGAATGCAATAAATTTAACGGTGAATTATGCAGAAAAATATTCGATTTTTCCCAGCAAACTAACATTTGCTTAGTCAAATGAGGAACTCGCTCTTTCCTTATTTGTTAAAAATTAATTTAAGCTTGAGTTGGGAGAAATACCAAAATATAATCTGACTTCGTATCTTTTTGACTGGTAATGTAACATTTTTAAATTATTAGAACCAGGGTTACAAGGTGCCCTTAAAGCTATAAAGTATTTAATTTATGTTACTTAATGTAGCCTTTTGTAAATATTTAAAACTTTATAGGGGATGTCTTTATTTTATTATTTAATATTTCTTTGTATTTTATTTTTAATTCGTATGATAAAATGTTGAAGAATAGTCACCATTAATTAAAATGTTATTATATTACAAATATCCTTTTTAATTATGCCTTCGAGTTGTTTGACTGCAAAAAAAAATTACTGAATTGAGTTATAGATTCGAAACTCATGATTTAAAAAGGCCCAATTGTTTCCCGTCTAGTCATGTTGTTGTTGCACGCCCCCATTGGTCAGCAGTGCTAGACCAGATCCATGACATTGTACACTTTAAAAAAAATCCAACACCGGCAAGGGATCGTCTGCTAAATCCTGCTTGTCGTCTTGTCATAACTGTAACTGACTATACCAAGCAGTAGAAGCGCCTTCTAGCAACCATTAAATTTTAATACGGACCAGGCGACGGATGAATAAGGTTGGTATGAAAAATCGTTCATAAGCTTTATTCTTCATTTTTGTTAATGGTATTTGTAGCCTTTGAATAACCTACCCTAAACTAATAAGTAATTGTTACACTTAAGGTATCCGACTACGTTCGAAACCGAAATTTTAAAAAAGCGCATAAATGGATAATTTTCATGATATTTAGTGTCACTTATATTAAAACACATGTATAAAATAGTTTTAAGGACATTTTGACAAAAAAAATTATTTAAATGCAATATTTCGGCAAAAATTAACTTAGAATAACTTTTTCAAAATGTTCACCTTTTGTGAAAAATGCTTCTATTATAATAATATTTTGCCTGTATATAGCTCAGATCTCTGTACAGAGGCTCAACTATGAGATTTGAAAAATTCACATTATTTTCAGAGTTGCAACCCATTGAAATTAATTATCGGTGTTTTTTTCTAAAAATTTCTCCCCTCTGTGGTCGTAAAACATGGATAAACCCACTTCTAAGTAATATGTTTTAAAAATTCTAGTTGAGCCTCTGTACAGAGGTCTGAGCTATATACAGTCAAAATATTATTATAATAGAAGCATTTTTCACAAAAGGAGAATATTTTGAAAATGGGTCATTTTATGTTCATTTTTTATCAAAATATTGTACTTAAATAATTTTTTATTGTAATATTATTCTTAAAAAAAATTTATATACATTTTCTAATCTAAGTGACACTAATTATCCTAAATATTATCCATTCATACGCTTTTGCAAATTCACGGTTCCGAACGTAGTCGGATACCTTAAAGGGATGTTTAAATCCAACCTCGAATTTAATCTTTAAAATCTGACGTTCTGCACCACAGACAGGCAACTTGTTTGAGGGCCACATTGTGAAAGCGTAGGATACCAGAGGGCAGCACCTTTTTAAAATGATTGCATTCATTATAAAAAAATAACAAATATAAAATATAATAAATATAAGTTAATTTTGACGCCCAGTTTCCTCCCTAGAGGGCAGCACCTAAGCTCTGACGATGCGAACCTATACTGGGATTTAATTTTGTCGAGAACGCCCAAGCCGAATAGACATTCTAGGGATCTTTTACATGCCGTATAATCATACGACATGGTGGCTGTCGATTTTCTGCATCATGAAAATCCACCGACGCCACCCAGTTAATTCAATTTATTTACTGTGCTAATTTCATATTGTCTATAGAAGTAAAAACGTTTAATTTTAGAATCAGTTTAATGAGACATATGTACTCTATCATACTATCTTACATTTTTTTTTGAAACCAGGAGTGAGATGGTTTGTGGAAATTCGCATCACAGCCTTCAAGTTAATGTCAGACAACTTGCATCAGTAATACTCTTTTTGATCTCCACGCAACTTTTCTCACAAATATATGTTGACCCAAATATAGAAAACATTTTCTGTCTATTTGGTTTTTCTGACTGTTCTGGTGAAATACCATACCACCCCTGTCATATGGTATTAAATTATGTATTTAACTATAGTGTATCCAACGATATGACACTCATTACCATAGATAGGTATCAGTAAGTTTTCCATGCAAAGCAGCTGCAGAATAAGAAACATTCGATTCTAGGTAATTATTTCAATTTCAATTTGACTTTTGTTAGGAATTTCAATATTAAGAATATGATTTATAAAAAAAGTCTTGCTCTTTTTACACCGTAGCAACTTGCATCTATATTTACTCTTGCTGGTCTTCAAGAATAACTTTGCTCTCAGATATATGTCGACCACAAAACAAAGAACAATTTTCCCGCAGCTTTCTTCATACATGGAGATTTTTCAGTTGACAAAGATTTGTAAAAGTCAAAATCACGGCATTAAACATTTTCTTAACATTGCTTGCCTTTCCCTTGACTTCAAGTCAATAAGATCAAGCTGCATCAATAGCAGTAATGGGATAACAGAGCATATTGAATTTGGGTTCAAATTTTTTTTAAATCCTGAAAACTTCTTGTAACCTCGTTTTCAAAACTCTGCACATGATCTCTTAGTAAGAGCACTTTCATGTGCTTTGTTTTCCTAGCAGAGAAAAACAAAAGACGAATTTTTGATCGCGCACGGGAAAGAAATCTCGGTTTTAAAGCGGATTTTATGACCATCTTGGCGGGCCGCATAAACACTTTTTGAAGGTCGTTAGTTTCCCAACCCTGTTCTACACAACTGTCGAATCCACGTTAGTCCGTCATATACTCAGAATGGCCCACAGTGCAACATACAGAAAACTTTTGGAAAAGTCAATGATTAATCAAAGACGGTATTCACAGTTATCTAATAGACGAACATACTTTGATATTTATTGGAGTAATATATAACGTTTAGAAGCAAAAACAGCCTTTGTTGTTAAATTATTCTCAACAATCAGTCATTTAATCAAGTCTCTGGGGTTCAAAGTACTCAGGCTATGCGGTGGAAATGTTTAAAATGCGGAGTGCCTGGTAAGGTATTGTGTGTGATCTCATCTTATTCATAGTACAACAATAAGAATATTTATTGGTTGTATTCAGCAGTTCTTAAGTATTGCAGAAAAATCATCGGGCAATTTAGTAATGTAAACGGGACACTAATAATCATTATGCATTAAAGAATAACTTAAACCTATCGATATAATAAATCTCCTTTGAACTATTGTTTAGCGTCTTTTCAGAAAACGTTTGATGGTTTTTTTGCCTATGGATTTTCCCAGGTAAGATAATCGTGGATTTTTTGCCTGCAAATATAAATTCTCCGCTTACATAATAGTCAAGTAACCATAAGCGAAAAATCATTGGAGCTTAATAAATAAAAATAACAGATTTTGTAGCAGAATTTCCATGAACTATTAATATTTAATTGACTTTAAAACTTTAAGTCTTTTTTAGCTACGTAAATCAAAAATTTTCAGATTAGTAGTAATTAACCTGTTTTAAAGAAATAATAATCAAGAATTTTTTTTTTTGAATTAATCCACATAGCCCTAAGATATGTATGACAAAAGTAAAAAAATCTCTCAAAAAATAAATAGTAACGGCTAATAGTGTTTAGTGATGACAAATAAAATATATTTTTAATTCATATTAATAAGCATTATTTCCTAAAAAATTTTTTAGAGACATTTCTCTTAATTATGAAAATATTGTTTCGAATTTTGTATAATGAATTTTTAAAATAGTGTAACTAATTTATATCTGGTTGTGTAATACGTTTATATTACTCTTTGTATTTATTTTATGTTAAAATTGTAATATTCGTAAACAAAACGCCGTTTCTTACATTGCAATAACAATTCAATGGAAACTTGGCGAAACCTTGGTGATAGAGCGAAAGTGGAATCCTTTTTGACGACCATGTTGGCTACTTGGTGACCCTATGGATTCTTCTGGAAATCAGAGGAGAAATCTAATGTCACGAGCTATGACACAAGCGGATTTTTCGAGAAAAACCCGTAAGGCTTCTAAATAGGGAGTAGCTCACCGAAACTAAGTTACTCTTGTTTTGACCGTTGAAGAGTAATATTGATATGACTGTGAAGAGTCGACCAGCGATTAGTGCGGCTGTTGTGTAAGAAGAACGAGTGCTTATGAAAAATCTTCAACATACTTCTATTATAGACACTGATAGTTGTGTCTGAGCGCCGTAGGTGTGAAGACCTTCTGGGATATATCAAGCGAATTTGAGTACTGTATCCTGCATTTCAAGCATAATTTTTTCCACAATAGATTGCCATCGATCCTGAAGAACTGTCTGTGACTTATTTCTACAAAATCCTCAAACTCCGATCGTAACAATATAATAGAATATCTTTTAATTTTTTCACAACACAGATTCGCATTATACAGAACTTTTTTGAAACGTAACAACAGTGTTATACGGGGGTTTTCCTGTACAGTAGAACGTCGTTTATCCGAATCAATTGAGACCGGAAACCGTTCGGAAAACCGAATGCGATCCATGCAACCGGAACACTATACGAATATTGAAAATCATCAAAAGCGGGAAATGTTCTTGAAGAAGAAACAAATTAGGTGAAAAATATCACAATTTTACATTTGTTGCGAAAAATAATCACTTATTTTTCGCTGTACCATTGTACACCTTCGTTTTTTCGCTGCGAGGTCTTTGATTCTCTTGAGCAGCAGTAGTTGAGTAAGACAGCACTCTGATTGTACTTCGTACCACTCCCTTCACGAGACGGTTCAATATTTCAAGTTTTATCTCTATGTTCAAGACGTTGCGCTTTCGTTTTGAATTCGAAGCTATATCAATTCACAACTCAACAAAAGAGCATGTATACACTCCCTCACTTGGGAACAAACTGACCTAATATTCCGCGCAGATGTTTACCAAATCCCACAACTGAAATCCCCCAAATATCCCTGACCTTGAGTTTTTCCCGTCACTTTTGGCCTCACGCGAAATATAATTGTTGAACATTGCACTGTTCGAAAAGGTATTCATATACAGTACACGTAGTTGACAAAAAAAAAAAAAAAAAAAAAAAAAAAAAAACCAACGTCCGGATAACTGACTGACGCTCCATATAATAAACGTTCGGATAAACGACGTTCTACTGTATTGAACATTTTGTGAGAATATTAATAAATAAAATCCCCAAGTAAAATAATTATTAATGTATTCACACAAAATATATTATTTTAATAATTTTAATTCATTTTGAAATAAGGACTGTTCAATAAGTAATAAGTCTCTAAAACTATATATATATATATATATATAAACAGAATACCTTTAATCGTCATCA
>BMAV01014289.1:46470-69875 GCA_019973955.1 Trichonephila inaurata madagascariensis | reverse complement strand
TTTTAAAAAAAAAAAAAAAAAAAAAAAAAAAAAAACTGGCCCGGATATTTGACGCTCCGGATAATAAATGTTCGGATAAACGACGTTCTACTGTATTAGAATTTATACAAATAACCGAATAAAAGATGAAATTGATCCCTGACTTACTTGATTGCATCCACCATGCTTAGACCCATGTGCACGCAAAGTACTGCATGATCAGGTCTTTCTTCGGGGGCCCCACTGATGCAGTAATAGCAATCACCAAGAATCTTAATTCGTAATTGATGATATTTCTGTGTGAGAAAGGAAAGACAAAAATTATTTTTATACAATTTAACAGAATAAAAAAAAACTGAATCCTGAAAGAAATAATCAATGCAAAGAATGGGTTACGTAAAACAGCAATAAATTCGAGTTTGAAGAACAACGCTTTATTTTCCCAATGAATCATCAAATGAATAAATACTTATGCATATGACGTGAAAACCAATTCTCATTATTATTCTCGGAACTATTTTTTAATAAATGAAAAAAAATACTGATCAAAAACTCTCAGTGGGAAGTAATTAAAAAGAAAAAGTGATCACACTAGAGAGACTCCGATTTGAAAGACAAAAACCCTTCATAAAATTTAATTTACTGATTCGATAGAAGCAATGGACATAATACATCTAAAAATCACGTACAAAAAAGTCTATTAGAGACATAGATAAAAACAACTACTGTAAAAAGAAGTTAAAATGAGGTTTCGAATTCAATATTTCAATACATAATTTTATTGAAGCCTGGTTCACAAAACTTTGTAAGATATTGAATCATTTGAATGTAGAATAAACATGTTTAAAATATGAAATTAAATATATTTAAAAATAAACTTATATAAAAATAACGGTGTTTACGAAAACTTATGCTTATTAGAATACACAAAGTCATGAGGCTGCTAGAAATAAAAAAGAAAATTTTCGAGACAATTGCAGACATGATTTTTTTACTTATTCACATTTATTTATAAATAACTTAATATTTTAAAAAACTGCTTTTGAGACAAACTTAAATTTTTTATCTTTACAATAACTTGTGAAATACTTCTTTTTCAATAGTATTAATTCAATCTGTTGCATGTAACATCAGATGGAAAAAAGGACAAAAATATATCAAGAAATGAAAAGTATGAATACATAAAATTAATTTATAAGTATAACATACATATTAAATTTCTATACATCATTAAATTATTTAGCATCATGATAACATAATAAGAAGCAAATATAATGTTTTTAAAAAAAATCTGCAATTAAAATTTTTTTAATGTGTCTAAAAGTGACCAAAACACAAAAAAAAACCCTCATTACAAACCTAAGTTAATATACTTTACAAGCGTGCGTGCACGAACGCACGTTCTGTATTAAGTTTAAAACACACACTAAGTCTTATCTCTTGCGTAGATAATCAAAATTTCTTATTCATTTTTCAATTCCTACTATTAGCTCACTCTCTATATATTTATTTATCTTCGTGGAATTTTCAATCCATAATGAAATACATTTTAAAACGCTCAATTGAGCTGAAATTTTATGTACATGATTATTTCGGATGACAATACAGTAATTTAATTATAATTAATAAAAATTAATAGGTTAAAACTAATTATTCAAAGAACTACAAATACAGCCACTTTGGCAACTTAGCGACCCTTTTGGCGACTAGTGTCAAAACATGAAAAGGTTTTTTTCTCAAATTTTAAAGCGCTCGTTTGAGCTGCAATTTTCTATACACTATTGTTTGGGGTAAAAATACGATAATTTAATTATAATTAAAATTAATTGACTGAAACTAATTATTTAAAGAATTATAAATACAGCCACGTTGGTTTCATTGTTAGCGCGATTTGGGTCAAAACTTGAAAAGATTTTTTTCTCACGTTTTAAAGCATTCAGTTGTACAGAAATTTTAGACATGATTGTTTTGGATGACAATACGATACTTTAAAGATAATTAATAAAGATTAATGACCACTTAATGTTGTGATTCTGTCCTATGTATATACATATTTATATTAATTGTAATTATTTGATAAAAAGTAACTAAAATAAAAATTTTCTTTTTTGATCTAAGTAGGAATTGACTAAAAAATTTTTTTTATATTACTTGTTTTTTAAATTCTTTGTGAGGTATCTCTTTATATCCTACAATTATTATATAAGATTTTCTTTAAAAAAAAACGCGCATTTCATGATTTTAATATTAAACGCATTCTAAATTAAAATAGTAGACTAACCGAAATGAAAAAAAGATATGTAAATTCCTAATTTTAACATCTTTAAAAATTCTGTTGTAGGAAAATCCCATTCAGCTTCGAAGATTAAGAAGTAATTATAAATATTTCACGGACTTTGTTTAAAGAAAATAACTAGAACATTTGTATTTCAAAAGTATTTTAATTAAAGTGAGAACGTATACTTGCATATTTCCTTTTGAATTACAGCGAGAAAAAATTGGGTTAAGAGTCTTCAGAAACAATTTTTACTTCTTTTAAAAGCTAAATTAGTTCTATGGTAATTCATTACTTTAGAATAATAGTCAGTAAAGTAATGTAAGTCTACTTGCGAAAATAGCACAAATAATGTAAGTTTAACATTAAAAATGTGCACCTTCTTATGAAATATAATTATTTTGAAGAAAATTAGTATTTCTTATTAAATGGGGAATTAGTATTTTCAATGCCATAAACACTTAAAATTTTTTGAATGAGTGTTGAAAAACTTTCTTTTATATATTAAGGAAAATTAAATTTTTTCAGCAAAGGATTCAATATATACAGGAAAAGTTTGAATTATTTTATAATTCAAATTTAAAATTTTAGATAAAGCTGCTATAAGAGTTTGCAATTTTAAAAGAAAAGTATTTATTTTAAGTTTCCTTACATCAGACAGTTTGTCGAATCGAGCGAACAGCTCATTCAGAATTTTGACCAATTCAGGAGCGGTACAGGTTGAGGAAATTGCAGTGAATCCGACGATATCGGCGAAAAGTATGCTGCAAGAGAAAACAAAAATATATATATTTACACAATTTAATTAATAAACATTTCTAAGAAAAAAACAATTGATTTAATAACACAAAAGAGACTTAACTCTTGATAAAATAACACACGAAGTATCTGTTTATTGCATCATATTTTCAGTTAACATGTAAAATTACGATTATTTTGCATACTGAGTGGGGCATAAATGATGATTTTCACTGTTCTCGTTCCTCCTTGCACTCATTTTTCAAAAATATTTGATGCTAATTTGATATCGGAGTGCTATGCGCCAAATTATTGTTTATGTTCGCCAAGATGGACGATAACATTACAATATGGTTACCTTGATATTTTTATCGTGCGGTAATGTGGTTGCCATGGAGATGATGTGGATTAGTAATTTTTCCTACTATCAGCTCATTCTCTCTATATATTTATTTATCTTCGTGGAATTTTCAATCGTCAATAAAATACATTTTAAAGCGCTCCATTGAGCTGAAATTTTACATACATGATTATTTTGGATGACAATACAGTAAATTAGTTATAATTAATAAAAACTAATTGATTAAAACTAATTATTCAAAGAATTACAAATACAGCCACGTTGGCATCCTTTTTGGCGACTTGTGTCAAAACATGAAACTGTTTTTTTCTCATTTTAAAGCGCTCGTTTGAGCTGCAATTTTCTATACACTATTGAAGAAGTAGGAATTGACTTATAATTTTTTTTTATATTACTTGTTTTTCTCGCAGTAACCAAATTGATTTCAGGCGATTTTAATTCGATTTTTAAAAGAATTTAACCATTTTTATTGCAATCATTTTTCACAAGCGACTACTTCAGTATTCTGCTGTATTTTGTTCTATTTTCGAATAAGGGTATTTCTAATATCATTGGTAAGCACCAGGATATATTTTTTAATAAGGTCTGTGCTTTAATTGATGTAAATTGCCCATTTTCCCTTTATTTTATTTTTAAATGCATTTTAAATTCTTCTTGTTTGATGAAATTCATGAAAGGAACTTGCAGTTTTTGGGATATTGCAAGTTATCAGCAAGTAATCGATATTTATGAATGATTAATTTTAATATATAATGTTATTTTTTATGTATAGTATAATTATATAATATTTATTATATATATGATTAGTATGTATAATAATTGCTGCTGTATTAGTCTGTATGACATTAATTATTGATTAATATTGGTTATTTTCAATCTATTTCTATATTCTTTATTTGAAATATATTCTAGTTATTTCAAAAAAAATTCTTTAAAATTATTTTCCTGACGATTTGTTACACCTAGGCAGCCATCTTGGATTCCATATCACTCAACAAGCGCTGCATGGCGCTATTCCTTAATCGAGCTTGGCGCTTAGCAATCCGGTATCAAATTAGTTCCAAATATTTTTTTAGCTAAAACTCGTAGAAAAAAATTAAGCATGTTTTTTAATCTTTTGATTGATGAGTTACCTTAATTTGTGTGCAACAACAAATTCAAGAAATAAGACATCGAACTATGATCAAACCAATCAAATTTTGAAAAATTTCGAAGCCGCCATTTTTTTCGAGATGTACAAATAAATTCTTCTTAATTCCGCATGTTTTGAAGTCAAACGATTTTGATACTGCAGGAAATCGTATTTAATTACTGCTTTTATTTTTTCCATCACTAAGTCATATTTTCTAAAAATTTTAACATGTTTCTTTTGGTTAAAATCTGGAAAATATTTGATGCTGGTTCTTCATAGCTGCTTTGGCGAAAGTTATTTGTAGCAGAGAGCCAATGTGGCAATATACAATGAAAGCAAGGGGGAAAAAAAAGTTTGTTTGGCAAATGAAATGTGATATTTTAAATTTTATTTTTATTATTTGAATTTATCGATTGATCAATAAATAGAAGTAATTACTGTCTCGTGTTTTTAAAGGTTTTCATTCTTCCTATTTTATTTGAAAATCGCAATTTCTCCTTCAAAATTTTGTGAAATCCCTTCACTAAATCTATCTTTATATAACAGAAAAACGACTCATCACACTACGAGATCTCTAGAACTATTGGATATTCATACTAGAAATATGGCAGATATGTTACTGAGAGAGAGTAGAGCTGTTTGTAGAGTAGAGATCCGTTAAGAACGGGCTTTACGGAATCTAACTCCCAGGAGGTTACGGCGGTGTCGATAAAAATTTCCCGTTTTTACATTATTAAACGTAGACTCGAAATTTAACAAGCATGTTTCTTTTGTTGAGTAGAAATCCGCTAAGAATGGATTTTTCCCGAAATCGATTCTCAAGGAGGTAGAAGGGGTTTTGAAAGCGAAAAAGATAAACATATTTCCATTATAGAAATTCAAGTCTTGTCCTTTTAAAATCAAGAGGTGAGAGTTATAAGAATGTTCTGTAAAACAATCGACATTTTAATTATAGAACTTAAAGATATCAAAAATTCTTTATGTATCAAATAAATTCACTGGAATGTTGCTTTTTGTGTGGTTTTTGGGCAAAGGACAATTAAAAACCATTTTTTGCCATCCAATAAGGTATGACCTTACCGTGTTGCAAGAACTGTTGACTGATTTTTTTCTTCTTCCAAAAATTGAAGCTTTTATGCATAAGTACATGTGAAAATCATGCCCAAGTCATCTTAATTCAATTCAAAATGTGCCGAATGGGTAGCCGAATTCACTTTCATTACGCCGTTTACAGCGCTATCTCTCTGTTGATACACTTCGGAACTGTTTTTCTTATGCCATTCCGTTTCTCCCTTTTCAAGTACATTCAGCTCAAATTTGAAGTCATTTTGAGCAATAGTTCTTTTCTACAACAATTTGAAAGCGAAACTTTAGTTATAATCGCCTCGATGTGACTAATTGAAAATATTTGGTTAAAGTAAATCTAATTTATCTTTTAATTTTGATGGAATTTACTCGTTTTAAACTAATTATAAACTCTAAATAATTAATTTTAACAGATAGTGAAATATTCTTGTCTCAAATATACCTTTTAGAAATATATATTTAGAAATATACCTTTAGAAATATACCATTTTAGAAACGGAAACAATTATTAATTGAAACCGCAATATCTGAATACACAACACTACACACTTTTTTTTTAACATTCATTAAATTTATTAAGAAAGGACCTCCACATTTCAAAAATATAGAGAAATTACTATCCACACTGAACCAAGATTATTCGAAATCTGTATTTCGATTAAGAATGAAGGACAGTAGGGGGGGAGGGGGTAATACAGAAAGATTTTTTAAAAATTCGAAATTTGAGTCCCATTTTCCAAACGCGCATTTTAATTTTAATTAATATTTTAGATTTCATACTTTTCTCAAAAAAATTTTGCATGCTCCATTTCATATTATTAATTGCATAATTAAAATATTTTTCCGTTTTAATTAAATAGTTCTGATTTAATTAAAGTCACATAAATTAAAGAATCTTTTCACATAAAGTCATTCTTAGTTTGTCGTAAAAAGAATATGGGGATGTGAAACGACTTTCAAAAATGACAGTTTAAGAATAATAAATTTGAAGATTTCAGTTACACCAAAATAAGCTGAATAGAGTCAAAAATATAATCGCGAGATGTCAACTTAATTTTTATGATTCCATAGAAAGAATTGAAATTGTTTTCAAATAAAAGAAATAAAGGGAATAAAATTTTTATTTTAATATTCCGGGAAATATTATTTTCAAACGAATATATCGCTACAATAACAGTCGTTCTCAAAATGTATTTTTACATACATATGCTTAACTGAATTAATAAAATCTTGTTTGTTACAATATTCATCATGTAAATAATTTTGTGATTATTACTCGATCAAGAAAAGATAATCAATATACAAACTAAACTTTAAAAATTTAATTTTACTTGTTTTGTAACAAATAAATTTAAAATAATAGCCCAATTTTTAAAGTATTTTTTAATTTTTATTACAAAATCGTAATATGTTTAAATATGACTTTTTTAAAAACAAATCAAAATAAAATCGGGAATCCAATTGATGAATTTAATTTTCCAAACAATCTACATATTAAAGAAAAAAAGTAAAACAAGTAAAGTTAACCACTTTAAATGCTGATTTGGAGATTTATATTCGAGTAGAATTTGATTCCTTATTAGAATCTAAAATAAAAGTAAACAAATGATAGGGATTTTGTTTCATCATAAAACATTATTTTCCTTATATATTGAATTCACTTTAACTCCTTATGCTTCAGAGAATCTATAGCTTGCATTCGTTTATAGATAGTCTAATGTTTGATGTTCCGCGTTACATCATATATAATAATATTAATTCACGTTAATTTTCTCTTGAGGGCTTTTTAACCCTTTATCTACGGTATTATGATTTACTGCAGTTCTTTTCATGCAATATTTTTTTTTTTAATATATACATTGGAAATTAAGGGATATACATAAACAAAATACTCAACTTTGGGAAATTTAATCCGTTAGAGCTAATTAATTAATTAAAGATATTCAACTGTAAAATTAATTATATACACTGTTCACTTAAATAAATAGTCAAATCGTTTTCTGAGATTTTCATTAACATCCAAAAAAAAATAAGATCCTTAAACTTTGACATAAACTATTTTTTGGGGACAAAAATGATAATCTTCGCAATTCGCTGAAAACGCAATTTCTGGTATAAAACTATTCGCCTTCCACGCTAAAATACTCATCATAGAACCCGTGCTGCCCTATATCTTGGAAGAGTGGATTTCAAAGATTATTCCTGCTAAGTATCGTCAGAATATTCATAAAAATGGTTGCTCTATGTTATTTTAAAGTGAGTGGTATTCATAAGTACCATCGGCAGATAAAGGGTTAATTTGTAATGGTCTTGATGGTCAATTGCTACTTTACCCGCCTTACAGAATTTAACTGTTACTTTAATACTTCAAAATGTGTGTTCAATGTTTTCAGAGAGAGAGAGAGATTAGTAGTCATGTAATCTACATCTCAAAGCGATATAGAAACATGCAACAATTTTAAAATTCAATTATATATATGTTTATAGTTAATTGCTCTCAAACCCCGTTTGAGAGCGCGCAACTATGCGTGTCACGGAAATTGAGCGATGACGTATACTCTTCAATCATCGAGTAAGTGTTGCTGTTAAAATATTGGATTAAAATGATGGGTTTATTTCATAAAATTGTCCATTTTATTACGTATACTTATTTATTTGGTTAACATAAACATATATTATATACATATTACCAGTAGCACACACAGGAATTTTTCAAGGGGGAGGGGTCCGGGGTTGAAAGTTCACCATTCTTGCATCATGTTATTTTTGATTTTGTCGATTTTCAGGAACAAAACACAGTAAAAAACTAATTATTGAATAAATAATTAGCATTAATTAATAAAATTAATCATTAATAATAAATATTTAATTAAATTTTACGTATTATATACTTAGAATTATATCCAATCAGAAAAAAATCAAGGGCTTTGGAGGGGGGTTCCGACCCCCAGGCCCCCCCTTGTGTGCGCCACTGCATATTACTCAAAAAACGCAAGAAAAATTAAATACATGTAAAGGTACGTGAAGTGTTTGGACTACTGTTGGCGGTGGATTATGGAATGTTGGCGCGAATCGGCGCGGTTTCGGAAGGGTTACTGTGTTTGGAAGGGAAAAGGGTTTTGGACCGCAAGCGAAGCGGTGAGGGAAAATAGAGTCCCTTGGGTTTTGGGAAGCGCTGAACTGGTTTTGGGTGAAGGCAATTGAATTCCTACGGTGAGATCGACACACAGGCGTGAGCTGGTGTAATAAGAAGAGATAATTTCTTGGGAGTGTTTTAACACGACGGACATTGTAGTTTGATTGTAGTGATAATCAAGATAATGGTGTTTTAGTTGAAGTAGTTTATTCATTTGAGTAGTAGTTTAGAAAATAAATGAGAAGTTATTACAGTACGAATTTAAATTTCTCCCGTGGAGAGGTATTCACTGAAACAGGACATTATACATCGCGGGACTATGCCGACTTTTGCCTCTTTTAGACTAACATCTAAAAAACATTATTATCGCACATTGTAACGTTTGAAAGAATAACACGGTAGCGTTATCTTGGTTAATTTAAATATTGAATTTATTTACGTCACAATTATTGAATATTATTTACAAAATTATACATTGAAGTTATTAAACTTATTTAAAGATTGTTAGAGTCCAATATTTTGTGAGAGGAGGAATCCTTTTGGCCACCGCTCCCGAGTAAGTTCAAAGCATCTCTCCCCCATTCTCCGGTCACAAAGGTTCGATTCCTCGGGGGTCACAAAAGGGGTTGCGAGGTCAGCCACGCCTCAACCTTTTATCTCTAGCTGTAAGATGCACGTGTGTATGTTGGTCCGATTCTTCGGGGGTCAAAAGAGGTGGCGAGATCGCCCTCCTTGCATCGACAGCTGCAAGATGCACGTGTGAAGGTCGTGTCCACAAAAGATACCGATCCCCGTTGGGAGATACGACGTTACAACATAAATAAATTCGTTATGCTAACTTATATGCTGTTTCAGCCATTGCGTATGGGGACGCATAAATTCATCTTAAGTTTTCCACACTTTTTATTTTTTGTGTTTTACTTCGACCTATCCTTAAAATATTCTATAAATATCTTAAAATTTGAGAATATGTTTTTTTTTCTAAAATTGCATCTTAAATAGCCAATGGTCACTACTTATCACTCATGACGAGTAAACTCGTCATGACACAAAATCCCGAAAATTCTCCGTGACGAGTTTACTCGTCAATCACAGTTAACTAGTTAAACATAATTATTTCTAATTAAAGTATAAACGGAATGTTTCTTATTGAATAACACATTCAAACAAAGTAGACAGTTAAATTACCTATAAAAAAATCATTCTCTTTAATAAAGACTCGTTGAAGCAAAAGTATAAGGGGGAGAAAAACTGATTTGAAACTAATCAGAAATTTTCTTCATAGCTAAATGTGGTAATTGCAAATCTAGGTAAATAAACTGCTAGAATTTACGAGCGAATTTTTTTTTCCAAGTCGCTTAAACGCAGGGGGAAATGGCGATCAAGTGAAAATTAAACTTTCGTTCCGAAAACGTGATTCTTGAATTAGATTATTCCGCTGCACCCGTCGTTTCTAAATGTTGCCAGATCTACTTTTTATACAACTTTTACTTTGATTTCGGGGTTTGCACTTCAGTTCCTTTACCGGAAACACTTTTAAGCATTCTTTTTCCTTTTCCTCCCCCTTCCCTTGGGTGAGAAATCTTAATTAAGAATAGTAATTTTTTTTTGTGTTGAGTATTTATAGTCGGAATAGTTAAGGTTTTTAATTGTACCGTTTATTGCTTAGTTTCTGGTACTTCGAGAAACACATTAGACTGTTTTGGATATTTGAGTTTTTTTTAAATAGATTTTAAAGTAAATCGAAGTAATTAAGTCCATAATTAGAGAATGGTCCGTTGGATTTTGAGAATTAAAGCGCAATAATTACAACTTTATATATAGGTTACCATTAAAGTGCAGGAATAAGTTAATTTGCAAATTAATCTGCACATTAACTAGGGGGATCTATTAAAGCATGGAAAATTGTTTCATTTCTCAAATTACCTAGGTAATCTATGAATTACCTGGATAATGTGCACACTACCTACTAGACACTGTTAAAGCAGTGTTTCTCAAACTATGGGGCGCGCCCCCCTAGGGGGCCGTGATATTGAAAAGTCAGAAACAAAAGTTTATTTTTATATAAAAATATTAATTCACTAAAGGTAAACAAAATATATTATGGCATCATAAAAAATCCAGTACACATACACACTAATATAATACACTTATAAATATATCCTTATGCTCAATGTATTTTGTAATTAGTTTATCAATACTAAGTTAAGAACAAGTTTAATAATTATGAGTGACCCCATGGGCTTGTGTGTGTCATGTATAAAATTATATGCAAAAATTAACAGTTATCTTGATAATTTGTACGGTTTATAAGCAATCCCTTAAGTGCCGATTAAATACTAATCGCTTCACTCTCCAATGTCACCGTTTAACTCGTAGGTGAGCGTAAGTGGTGTATTGGGTTGGAGAGGTAAAAGAGGAATAAATAAGCAAACCCTTTGATAAAGTAAATGATTCGCTAACACTGTCAATGTCATTTTATTGCATTCCAAAACCTTCAGAATAATTCTATGAATAGCAGTGCACAGAAAAGATCGTGCTTCGGAAATACATATATATACGTCCGGGGCAATTAAAGCACTGGCTGAGCGAGACGTTTATGTACGCCTGCGGCACTTAGTAGGTTAAAGTCCTGTAGTGTTAAGCGTCAAAGTATAGTATTATTTAATTCAATACATTGTTATTAAATGGAGGGGAGGAGGGCGCAATGAAAATTATGACTGAAAATTGGGTCACAAATATTGAAAGTTTGAGAAGCACTGTGTTAAAGGGAAAATAAGATCTTTGGTGGAACAATAGCGACATTTCCGTACGCTCAAATAAAATGTGTGTTATTCATTTACTGTGTGACGTTTGAGAAAATTAATGGTAACGTGAAAGTAAAGAAATTAAATAATTGATTAATTTACGTCACAGCCATTATTTACAATATATTTACATTTTAAATAGAAGTTATATTTATACTATTCATTATTTCAATTCTACAGGAAATGTCTGTTGTGTCTGCCTATTGTTGATGGTAGATTATGGAATGATTGACGATATTCTTCGCATCTTCGGGGGTGGGTCACCGTTTTTTGCGGGGAAGGTGACTGACCTTCGAGCAAGGTGGCGAGGAGAGGCCCTTGTTCTGGGAGTGCAAAACCCTGGGCTGAATTTAGCTTTAATGAAAAAGTGGTGAATCCTAGGAGGGCACACTTCTTGGCGACAAAATTTTTGTCGACAATAAATTTGGCGATAAAGTTTACAATATGACAACCCTGCCAGATTTCCAGTTTTAAGCTAAGTAAAATAGTAACCCAAAACCAGTCGCGCACAAAATCACCCCTTCGGACAGTGGTCATTTCCACTTCTGACCTTGCTTGCTTCTGCACATGGGGCGACCACAGTTTTCATTTTACCACGTTTTTCTTTTTTGAAGCTCGACGAATGAATATTTTACCTTTTGAATGAAAGTGGTAAGAAAGAAAATGATTGCTTTATATGAATGAGTGAACGATTGAAAATATTTCAGTACGATTGCCCGAAATATGAAAATAATTTGTTTGAGAGAAATGGAGATCGTTATTTCATCATCCTAAAGCATTCACATCGGATTCCCCACTGTTGCGTTTTAGAAGCGACGATTTTTTTGAGTTTTTCTTGTAGAAGCAGTTTTAGAAATCGCGTTTTCTTCGTAAAAACATGACGAATGGATTTTCTTCTGTAAGAAAGTGATGATTGTTTTTTTGTATGAATGAAGGATTGATAGAATCTTGGTATGGATGTCCAAAATTCGGAAAGAATTTCCATTTAATTTTTTATTTCATGTTTCCTTTGTTGTCTATTTTAGAAACCGGGTTTTTTCGACGTTTTTCGTCTCTTGACGCCGTTTTGAAAAACCACGTTTTTCTCTCTTGTTTGTGCCTCTGACGCCATTTTGAAAAACGAGGTTTCTTCCTTGGCGTCATTTGGCGAAAAACTTTTGTCGCCCAAAACAGCAGTGTGCTGTTCTAGGATTTACTCTTTTAGTTTTAGCCCGACGGACAGGTTATCTGCTACACCAAGAAGAGAGAGTCTCTTGGGTTTTTATGTTTAGCGCGGTCGATAGCATTTGAGGTTTTGCTGTATTTATAAAGATAGAATTCTCTTCTTTTGGCACGACGTGCAGTGTCGTGAAGTAGTGGAAATAAAAGTAATAACAGAAAGGCATTACAATATCCTTTTGAGGGAGGAAGCAGACACAACCAAAGTTCTTGGTGTTTTCAAACTTACTCCTTCCTCCACTCGGCTCTTCCCCTACACCTCGAATTTCATCCGGGGTTTTCCAGCCTGTAGGCGGAATGGTGTTTTTCTCCCAGGCATCGGTTCTCGGGGTGATGTCAGTTGAAAAGACCCCGCAATATTTAGGAGTGCACGTAGGGATGTGAATAGTGTTATAATATCCACATAAAGAAAAATCGATTTTTCAGCTATGAGACGCGAAAACGTCACAATTGATATATAAAGAATCAAGTTAATACAATCGAACAATTAACAGATTACTTGATAGAATCCATCTTCAATCGATTCGAAAAACACAACACAAAGAATAAAATGTGGTTTAGAACATTATTTCGAATTAAGGAAATTGGCTTAATGTTATTTATTTTTCGATACCTAAAGAATCACGTTAATACAATCCAACAAACAAGAAATCATTTGACAGAATAAATCATCAAGCAGTTGAAAAATAATAAGACAAAGAAATTATTGCCCGGCGGGCCATGTGTCTGTTACCTTGATCACTCGGCTACAGCGGCCACGAGGAATGAGTGACAGAGTGTGACTGTTTATTAACATCGCACTATAAAGCAACAAGAGGGCTGTTGACGACGGATCACGTAATTCTGAACTATGGTTAAGTGACGATATCGTCACCTCTGAGCAGTCATCCTACTTGCCTATCATCTACACCCCAACAACGTGAGACTTTAAGTTACTGCAGATTCAATGTGAACTAATCCCTCTATACCGCGGGTCTTCAGTGGCTATAGAACTCGAACTCACGACACACCAGCCACGAGACCCAAGGACGTCTTAAAACTTCTTGAGGCCTTGGGCGCAGTGGAGCACACAAGGGGTGTGGGTCCTCGGGTTCGGATCCCTCCCCAAAGCCCTTGATTTTTTTTCCGATTGATTATAACACTATGTATATAGTTCGTAAAATTTAATTAAATATTAATTATTAATAATTAATTTTATGAATGCTAATTATTTAATCAATAATTAATCTTTTTACTGTTTTTTGCCGATAATCGACCAAATCAAAAGAATATGTTGGGTAAAATATATACTGGAGTAGGATACGAGAATAGTGGACTTACGACTCCGGACCCTACCCTTGAAATATTCCTGTGTGCACCCCTGCTTGGGTCCCTACACAAATGTAGGCCCCACTTATGATCCTCAAAAGTAAACAGTACATAGCATACGTTGTCAAATATTCGTACAAGCAATAACCCGAAACAGGTAAATGTGCATGATTGAGTAATGATGGTGTATGGTGTTAGGCCTAGGCTTGTACGTGGATGATGGTCATCACATGTAGCCAGTTGACATACCATTCGAAATTCCCAGTTTTTTGGAGAATACAACCGGAAATAACATTTGACCTTTGAAATTATTCAAATTAGGATCTTCTTAAGGCTGAATCGAGAACGAGACGAGGTCCCCATTTCGGCTGAGGTACTGGGCCGGGCCCCCCCGGGCCCTTGTTGTCTTAAGACGTCCCTGACGAGACCGTGAACACTAGCCTACCATTGCCACATACACAAAGGAAATACAATTATTAAATTATATATTCAAAAAAGAACATTTAAACTTATCGTCCCTTTCTATGAAAAGAAAAACAAAAAGATACGTTAACACGTCCCACAAATATTTCTTTATTTCATATTACTTTAAAAAACACACCTAGTTCTCTAGTTCATACGAAACACATAAAAATTTACAACTTTACCTTCAATTGGAAGGTACTATAAATCCTTATTTAAAAACCGTAAAAAAAAGAACCCAAAACATTAAGACTACTTTTACCTGTATCCCTAATTACAAATAAAAAAAAAGACACCGCGGACCCCGAAAAGGTTATTTAAAGCATTCTTCTCCACGCCACCGCAAAATCCTTTAATCTTTGACATTTATTGCGCCAGAAAGTAAAGCCAATTTTCTTTACGCCCAACCTGTACGCCCGTAAAATACATCTTATTTACGCGTCTTGCCGTAAGAAGAATTTTCAGACTTCACCGTCGTTGGAAATAGAGTCGCATAAAACAATGACGTATAATACTTTTCGGTCACGATGCAGACAATAAAGCATGAAAGATGGCATTCGGGTGCCTCCATAAAATGAAATACAGTTTGAAAGAAAGGCCGATACCGGAGGAAAATCCATCATCTTTATCATATTTTCTTATAAGGCGTTGGTGATATTGAAGAGATGATACATTTTATATGGGGGGATTGAATTTGGATTCTTGGCCCATGCGTGAGGTCAAATCGTCAGAACTTTGAAGATGATGTTCGATTTATACAGCTCAGGAAGAGATGACGTGATATAGGAAACAATAAAGAACACGTAAGAAGCGCATCGTGGTAAAAATGTATTTATTATAAACTGGATTTTACACCGCTAGAAGAAATAAATGTATTTAAGAGGTATATTATTAGTTTTAGAGTAAAAAATATTTAGAGGTGTGTTTTACGAATTTTAATGGGTTTTTTTTTTCGTAAAAATATTATCGGAACTTCAAGAAACATTGTTTATATTTGTATATATTTATTCAGTAAAAAAACTCAATTTCAATATATTATTCATAAATTATATTTTAGGGGCGTAGTATGGTATCAATGTATCATTTTTATGGTAAGGTGATACCGATCTCAAATCAAGATATTCTTTTTTAATTCCTACTGTTAGTTCACTCTCTCCCTATATACAATAAAACTTGTGTTGGTGCATAATTGGTCGTTGCAAGTGGATGGTACTGTAACGAAAGGACATGGCGTGGCCGGCGGTGAGTGATTATTGTGCATTAGATACATTTTCTGTGCTGGTTGATGTTGCGTATTCAGCGTTATTGACGAGGCAGTCTTGTGATTAGTAAATGCAGGCTATTGCACATCTTGAAACACATAGGCACTTTAAAGACATAAAGCATGAACTACACTACACAGAACAAATAAACTACGACACTACGCAATACAGCCGGCTACATGATTAAAGACACGGACAGAAAAGAGAGAGCGGGATTTAGAATTACCTCGGTAATTGTACAAAGTGGGGGGGGGGATTTTGGGGGGGATGGGTGTAGTTCCAGAAGTCCCCGTTAGGCGGGTAACTAAAATAAACGGTTGTCCTGAAGGACTGGACCATAAATAAATCAATAGCTATTAAAGATTAAATTACTGGAAATTATTACATATATATATATACGTTGCAGGGAAATGATTAAATTTTGAATTTCACTAGATCCCTAAGGGGGAATGATCAATTCACGCATGATGTTAAAATAAGAACTCTGTAAGGTGTTTTCCCTAAGAAAAGTAATTGATTTTAATCAAATCTATAACTTGTTTCAATGAAATAATGAAACAATATTGTCAAGAGTTCAAAAGTGTTTATTTAGCAAATATGGTGAATTATTAAAAGTAGAGTAATTAATACAACAATAATCATTGGATTTTTAATCGAAATTAAATAAAACAATAATCATTGAATAATTATCCGAAATTAAAAAAAAATAATTACATAATAAAGCTGGTATTTTTTTTTTTTTAAAAAGGGATATTTGTAGTTGAATTTCAAACATTTTTTTAGTTATTATTTCCCTTTTTAAAATAACTTTTTTTACTATCAAAAAGCTTTTTTTATCTATAAAGAGGGCGTGGTCGAATCCCCTAATTTGTTTCTTTACAATTTTCAATTGAAGTTTTATCCAGTTTCTAATTTTCAGGCATACAAAAGCGATAAATTAATCGAAAGATAATAATGCAAAGAATATAACTAAATAAAAATAAAAAATGATGTTTAGGTCATTTTGTTTTGGTGCGGTCACGTCAGAAGCTAAGCGCTGCCTGGCACGGACGAGTAGAGAGAGAGAGGGGGAGGTAAAAGGGAGTGTGTTAAAAAGAGAAAACTGAGCTCTACAAATGTTGACTTGTTCATTTCATCGATTCACTAATACAGTTCGGGAATTTGATCAAATCACTTACTTACATCAGGGAAATGACTTGAAAGAGAGACGTTATTTTAATATCTTGCGTGAATTGATCATCTACCTCAGGGATTTGATGAAAACCCTAATTTCATCATTTTCCTGCCACATATATATTTTGTTCAAATTTTCAATCGTTAATAAAATACATTCTATTCATCCATTAAAATTCAAATACACTTTTTTAAACTTGTAGTGGATGGCACTTGATGTTAATGCAGTTTTTTCAAATATTAATTAATTGTATTTCATTAATGAATAAATGGTAACAAACACGAATAATAGTCCAACAGCATATATAGAAAAGAAAACCGTTCGTTTTGTCTCTGTAGCGCAATGGATAGCGCGTTGAACTTCTAATCCAAAGGTCATGGGTTTGAATCTTACCTGGGATGACCTAATTTCTGAGAATGTGATTTATGAATGAATAAATAGTAAATAACAAAAATAATAATCCCACACTATATACAGAAAGGAAAATAGAAATTTTCAAGGAAAATCGCTTTCTATTTTTCCCACTTCATATTATGATAATGTCATATATCTATATACATATTTGTATTAATTGTAATTATTTAATAAAAAGTAACTAAAATAAAATTTTTCTTTGTTGACCTAAGTTAGAATTGACTAATTTTTTTTTTATCAATTGCTCTTTTGGAATTTTAAGCAATGTTGATCTTATTGGGGATTCAATAAACACACATACAATTTCAGTACCTTACTCATAAATTATTTTAGGGGCGTAGTATGATATTGTTATATCATTTTTAAGGTGTCAAAAGTAAAACCGATCTCAAATTAGGATATTCTTCCTTAATTATTGAACTCTTAAGAGAAATTCCAGGCAGGTAAATGGAAAAATAAGGTTTTTTCAATGCGCAAATCTAGAGGGATAGAGGTATAGAAATAGAGGGATATAGAGATGAAGAGAGAGACAGAGAGGGCTTAACACTTTATAAATTTGATTAACCTCATTTATTTTGAAGTTTTGGCTCACTGTAGTACTTTTCTGTTTTGTTTCTATTTGGAGTTTTTTCTTTATACCTCACAGGAGGGAGGAATTTATCTATAACTCCGCTTATTTTGTTCCATGCCCGAAATTGTTCTTTGACTAGCTATGCTGAATTTCCAATTTTTGATGAATATTTGTATTTTTGCTTTAATTATTTATTTCTTCTATTTTTTCACATTTTTTAAATGCATTTCATGTTTCTTTATATATATATATACATATATATATGTATATATTTGTTATATTTAAAAAAATCAATTTTAAAGAACGGTATATACAGTAAAACCTGTTTTTGTGGGGTAGATAATTCGAAAATTTCATAAATACTTACGTATAGCAAACAATGTCGACATGCTATCGAAACTTTTTTTCAGGCGGTAGATAGGGACAATATAAAAAAAAAATCGTACTTAGAAAATTCGTTAATTACGAATATTATGAGGAAAGGTTTTCAAACAAAATAAATAGTTAAATAGGACATAGAAACCATTTTAAAACCCATTAATTTCTGATTGTATGCATGGAGAAGTTTTCATAATGCACATACATTATTCATTGATTCAAACCAAAGCACACTATTTTCTGTGATGAATTAGTTCAAAAGCGCTTTTGTCACTTGAAGATACAATTTCAATCGATTTATTTTTAGCATCACAAAGTAAGTAATAAGTTTTAGAGACGAAAGTCGGTTGATCAGTTTGTAAACGTCACGATAACCAGATATGCATGATCGAAATTTGGAGTTTGAAATTTCAAACTCCTTTCGGAATTGGTATCAATTTTAGAAAAATGCTTTTTCGATTTGTTGGAAAGCTGGATCCCTGCATATATTTTATCCACTCTCAAAGAACCCAGTTCTTCTTCTCCATCTTCATAATCTATCAAATTATTGATAATGTATCTGTCATTGAAAGTTTCGTCTTCAATTAATCGCGTGCTGCTAGCGAGTTGAGTGAAAGCAATTGAATGTGCATTGTGGGGAAATGTTTATAACAAATGAACAGAGCGTCTTGAAGTGTATATATGTACATTGTGTTAAAAAACACATGTCAGTGCGGCCAAAGCTGTTGAAATTCATATACCGCATAAGATAAGATAGCACAAAAATAAAATCGTACAAATCAAATCGCACAAAAATAAAATCGTACGAAACAATTCGCACAATAAAATCGCATAATAAAGGAACGCACAAAAACAGGTTCTATTGTATATTCATATGTTAATGAAACATAAAACAATATATATCATTTTACAAACAATTTAATTTATATTTTTATTTGGATTACAAAACATGAATAACCAAGTGGTCAAAGTCGAGGATGACAATAGAATCATTACCCCACTCTTGAAAACTTCTACACTATGCCGATGTGAAGACTTAGAAGTTTGAATAGATGGAACGGGCATCAATTCCTTTTCTACGAGGTGATATTATAAGTTGAAAAGTGAAATAAATCTTTAAATTAAGCAAATATTTTTTAATGAATTAAATTCTTACTAACACAACAAGTGTTGTGCAAATTTACATATGTAAAACATACATTTTTTCCATTTCAATTCACTTTAAAACAATTCTATTTCTCATAAATGCGATAAAACTCTTAAATTTAATATTTATTTACATCATTAAAATTCGACCCCCTTTTTTCCTTTTTTGTAATATCATATACAGGTAAAAAAAATCTGTTGTGTTTAATATTATTTAATAATTAATTAAATATTTAATTTTCAATTATAGAAACACCTTTAAAACCGAAAGTTGAAACAGAGTTGAGAATATGCTTTCTTATTTCATCTGCATCAAATCAGTTGACATATTGCGCATTGAGAAATGAAAACAAAAGATTTTTTATATTTAACGTATTCCAGTAAATAATATTAATTACTTTTAAAACCAGCCAATTCCCAACTTTCAAGAGACAAATACAGCGATAATTAAATCACCTGAATGACGTTTTATGCACAGACACGATACCACCCCTCACCTGATATTATAGTGAGTTTTGACAACAAAAGCTCTAAAAGCCATTCAATGATACGTCCAGAATTTGACGACTACCATTTCGTAACGAAATGATGATTTCACGACAGCCGTCCAAGACTCTAATCTAGATTGAAATCGTGACCAGTGGCGAATCTGACAAGTTCAGACCAGAAAATGATGATGGTAAACTTTATAATGATGGGCTCTGTTGAATGCATCTTACTGTGTGATGACGTGGAATTGAAACTGATAGATTTAACTCCAATGAGGCAATTTGTTTGATTTATATGATTAAATATTTATCTTGATTTATATAGGATTAATTATTTACTTTTGAATTAGGAATACTATTCTTGTTTCACGAATTATTCCACACAACAAAGAATCTTGTTAATAAATCTAGAATCAACTAACTGACTGCTTTCGGAACCGTAGTTTTGAAAAAGCGAATCGTTGAGTAATTGTTTTTGAGATATTTAATGTCATTTGAATTGGAAAATATATATAAAAGTGATTTAAATTATTATTACAATTAAATTATCCTTTTATGAAAAATGTTCATGTAGTAATAGTTTGAATATACACTGTTGGCCACCGTAAATGCAACATCCTGAAGGAAAGCATGCAAATAACATGAAATTTACAACATGCATTAGCGGAGGTGAGATATGCAAATGATTAGAATTTCAGCGCAGACACACATCGCTCACGCCCGTGGCGCCACCTCAAAGCGTTATTTAAGGTTTGGAGATTTCGACGATTTCAAGTTCGGCAATTGTGTTTTTCTTGTGGTTTTTTTCAAAAAACGATCAGTTATGTCTCGTAAAAAACAGCGATCTGCTTTTGATCAAGTATCCGAGTTCGACAAAGGAAGGATAGTGGCCTACCGAGATTGTGAATTATCTTTCAGGGAAATCGGTAGTCGTGTTGGACGAAACCAAACAACTGTAATGAGGATATGTGACCATTGGATGCAGGAGGGTAGGACGGTCCGACGTGGTCGATAGCCTCCACCTCAGTGCACCACTTCACGTGAGGACAGGCAAATTGTGCACATGGTAGTGACGGATCGCTCAGTCACATCAGGAACAATAGCACAGCACATTGAGTCTGTAACGCATCATTCAGTGTCTACGCGTACCATTCGACGCCGTTTACAGCACATTGGTCTGTCCGCAAGACCTCCATTGCTTGGTCTACTCTTGACGCAGAACCACAGACGTCTCCGCCACCAATAGTGCGATTAAAGAAGGATGTAGGTGGCAGAATGGAATGAAGTTGTCTTTACTGACGAGTCACGCATCGGACTGCAACACCACGATGGTCGTATTCGAGTCTAGAGACACCTTGGAAAGAAGATGCTGAACAGCTGCGTTATGTACCACCACACTGGTCCTGCATCGGGTATTATGGTATGGGGCGGTATTAGATATTCCTCTCGCACTCCTCTACTACGTATTGCCGGAACTTTAAACAGCCAGCGCTACATCTTCGAGCTGTTGGACCCAATTGTCCTTCCATACCTTCAGGGCTTGGCCACAGCCATATTTCAACAGGATAATGCGCGAACACACGTGTCACGCATTCTCCTAAAGGTTCTTCGTTATTCACCAGATTGAATTGCTTCCCTGGCTGGCTTGCTCTCCGGATCTTTCACCGATAGAAAACATGTGGTCCATGGTTGCTCAACGATTGACCCAGATTACACCCCCAGCTGCCACACCAGATCAACTTTGGCAACGTGTGGAAGCAGCTTGGTCTGCTGTACCCCAAGAATACATCCAAAGTGTCTTTGAATCAATGCCGAGGCGTGTGGCAGCGGTGACCTCCAATAATGGCGGCTACTCTGGCTACTGATTCTGGCAGGAACCACACTTCACAGAAGTCTATAAATTTAATCATTTGATACCTGGCCAACATGTTATCAACCAAATAAATTGTGTTGTGCTATCTCTTGCCTTTCTTGGCGTTGCATTTACGGTGGCCAGCAGTGTATATTTAGCTATAGGAATGGGTAATTTATTTTATACTAGGATAAAATGCCGTCAAACATATTTGTATTACAGTATAACCCTTTAACGTTCAGTGGTTTCACACCGAAACCACACATTAAACATTTTTAAAAAAATAAAATTTACAATTTTTTTGTCCCAATAAGTATTGTTTTCAAAATTTTGTTCTTTTTCCTATCAATAGATGACAATATTACTGCTATATTTAACGATTGAAATCTTTTAAATAGAAAAATATTGACGTCTCTTTAACTTTGGTAAATTCCTTTAGCTTTAAAAAATATTAAAAAAATAGATATTTTAAATTATAGCATGAGGTTTTACTATACTTCTTTCTAATTATTAATTACAACTTCCAGTCATTTTGATAAGTAGACAGAAGAGTCGAAAAATGAAATTAAATCTGTGGTTTCACTCCGAAACCCAACTCCAGTAAGGGACGGTAATCTCCAGGAACGGGTCACTTTCACATTCCTCGCCATCTCTCATTGTCAAAGCCACACATCTGTACTCCCCCCTCCGACCTCAATCGCATTCCTTGGGTACGTGTGAATAATTTTCCGGCACTTCTGCTGTCTATCCCGACATGGGCCTGAATCCAACATCTGGAAGCTATAATTCCTAATGTGACATTTTCACTGAGTTTACTTCTGAGATTATCCTTGGCACCAGTACATTTCTATTCAAATTGGCTATGTCAATACGATAGGGGGGGACTCAACACAAAGGAGTTATAACTTGTAGTTTCCTTCCTATATATCGTTTGAACTAACAGGTGTCTGTTAGTTGCGCAGAAAATAAGCAGTAGGTAATTCAAAAACATTATCTGAGACAGTTCGCACGTGTGTTGTCAAAAGCGTAAGGGACACACCACGGGTGCCTTTTATGGAGACACAATGGTCCTTTAGGTCAAGTAGCTCCATACATCAATATTGACATGTATAGATGGAGTGAGTTCTGCTAATGAGCTGACGTTACAATATTTTAGGGCTATGAGCTCAAAGACAAATTTTCCTTAGTCATTTTGTATTAGGGCTGTTCTCAGAGAAGACAGAAATATCAATCCATCGTTTTCTTGTATTTCTTAATATTGGTGATAAGATGTTTTAAGTACTTCTTCGTGTAATTTCTGGTATTTTTTTTTAAATGCCAAGAAAAGGATTAACCATTCCAGAAGCTCTGGAAGTATTTCACAACTTACCTTCTGATATAGCGAAGCAGAGGATGTTATGAGTGCAAAGTCCTCTTCAAGTTAAAATACCGATATTGATGAGGAAAAAGATGACATAAGTGTGCCATGACCATCTCGTATATTTAAAGTTACTTGGAAAAATAAAGCATCTGTAAAGATCCGAAATATGCCTTTTACTGAACAAAGTGAACCCTCAGATGAAATAACATCCCTTCAAGATCGTTCACCAATTTCACCGATCCTTCACCAGTAGACAGA
>BMAV01014289.1:17968-38256 GCA_019973955.1 Trichonephila inaurata madagascariensis | reverse complement strand
ATGACAGTTAAACATGTTTATCATTTTTTTATGAATATTATTTCATCAAAATTATGTGCATTCACAGTATCTTGAAATATATAAGGAATATTATAAAATAAACTCTAAAAGTATTTTGTCTAACTTTAATATACACTCAGGCATCATTCAGCTGATTCTATCATCTTTTCCCCTTTCCAAAATACAGTGTTATAAATTATTTCACATTTGAACTGAATATTATCTCTGTGATAAATTTGGCTTTGATATGCCTTGTTCTTTTGGATGTTACTTCATAAATAACTGCAGTGTTTAATAGGCAAAATGTAGAGAACAAAATGTATTTTTAGTGAGGATTAATTCATTTCAAGTTTAATCTAAGAACTATTTTTGAAGGCAAGAGAGGAGCTTAGCTTCGAAGTTCTTTTGAGGAATTTGGTCTAGAAAAATGATTACTGATTATTTTTGTAGCAATTCTCTTTCTCTCTCTGTCATTAACAAGTCACGTTTTCTAATACAGTGGGTGATCGGTTAACGAACATAATCCATTCCAAGACTATGTTCGTTATCCGAATTGTTCGTTAACCAATCATCGATTCACCATAGACTTCTATGAGAAATCGATTAATTCGTTCTGGAGACCCTAAAGAAATGAAATCAAAACCGAAACTGATGGTCTAATGTGTATGAACATTCTATTGGAATTTTTTTTCAATAGAACTTTGAAGTTTAATAGGTAAGTAACATATTTCAGGAGAGATGAAAAACGATTTTTAGTCCGTTTCACGTATTTTTACGGCGATAGTGCGTCATCGGCACCTTTATATTTTATAGTCTGCACTGTTTGAAAAAATTAAGAATTCGCTTAATTTATTTGCCATGTCACCAAATCCACTCGCCCATAACTTATCAGCTGTCAGAAAATATTGATATTCATATTGAAATTCAAGTATTCAAGTGTGTATTATTGTAATAATTAATCAAGTGTGTAATAATTATTGAATGACCTTTAACTTCATTGTTAATTCAAGTTTCATTTAGTAATTATCAATATCAAGCATGCTTTAAACATTTCTCCTTTCAGTGATCTTATTTTTTATGCAAAATGATAACAAATGTTTAATATTAATTTTTTTTCAGAGCCGAGAAGGGTTCGTTAGAATTCGTTTTGTTCATTATCCGAATATGTGTTCGTTGTTCAAACACAAAAAATCTTTCTTGAAAGTGTTCGTTATCCGAACACCAAAATCTTTCTTGAATGTGTTCGTTAACCGATTTGTTCGTTAACTGATCTGTTCGTTAACCGATCACCCACTGTAGTTTTTTTCCATTAAATGAATTTTAAAGGCTTTTCATTGATTAATTTAGAATTTATGTAAAAAAAATGATAAGTCACCATAATCGTATTCTCTTCATATTTAAACCTTCTTTACATGGTGACGGAAATTTTTATCATAACATTTAACGAACAAAAAAACTGTACTAATCAGGTGTACTGTTAACTGGTTGTTGAAGGCAACGTTTTGCACGACTGTTGCATAATAACGAACATAACTGTTAAAAAAATAAAATGTCACAATCATTATAGCGGTTTGAACTGGTCATTCCGCTGTTTGGTGTGTCTGGAAGAAACGTGCGACTATTTGAATAATTTTTTAAAACTCATTTGACATTTTTTTTGCTATTAAAAGCAAAAATGGATGGAAAAAATGTTTGTTCTTTGTGATTCTCTTATTTTCTGAGCAATTTGTATCGAATACCCTAAATAATCTCCTGAAAACCATGTGAAATTTACATCACTATACAATTTTTTCACTTCAAATATATGACGGACATGTGTTTTACCTTATTATTATTTTACTTAATTTTTGTAGAGAAATTTAGAATGATGGGAGAATGAGAATGAGGGATAATGAAGATTACTAGTTAAAGGCGCTTGACTGTCAAAAGATAGCCTTGATGACGAAAATTCTGACAAAGATTAATGAAAGATTAGATGAAAGATTAGATGATTAATTATCATCTACAATAGAAAGTATACAAAGATACATTAGTTTTTTCTTTCTTTTTTTTACTGACATAAGCTTACATATAAATCTGCATGATGATCGATTTTGCATCATAATATTTTTTACTTATTTTATATTACAAATTTATATCAGGACTTTTTTAAACATTTTCCCTTCAATCTAGAGAATGAATTATAACACCCTGACTTATTTCACAAAAAAAAGAAAAAAATCATTCAACGAAGGATGAAAATATGAAAATGAACTTTTGAGCAGCATCAAAATTACATAACAAACAGCATTATTTCCTTTTTGTCACAAGTTTCTTCAATGTATATGGTAAAAACTTAACGCCTAATTAATGAATAACCATAGACCAAATGTATCAGAACTACTCGTACTGGAGATGAAAATTATAAACTGCACTCAAAGAACAAACATATCTCCTATACATACTAATTACACCGTCAGATTTTAATTAGAATTGCAATGCACGTTTTGCTAGCAAAAATACCTCATAAGGTATGTGGCTGTATGCGAAAATGCCATTTTGTCTAACATACAAATGATTACAATTTTTCACCTGATTGTATATTAATCAGACTTCAGAGTATCAGGATTGAGTTACCTGAAAATACAAATATCAACATAGTTCTATACGTTTTTTTTTTATTTTATTCATTGCATCTGAAAAATGTATGAAAAGACATCTAAAAGCTTTTCTTTTACAATTGCAATGTATGTCCTTAAAAAAACCAAACAGTTTGCATATTGTTTACATGTTTGAATAATAAAAAAAATTCAAGGGAAAAAATTTCCAATAAAGTCTTTGTATTATATATTAATTACGGCTGTTCATACAACCACTTACATCGATTCAACATACAAAAAATAATGTAGAAATGTATAATCTTTTTAAATAATTTTTCTGTACGCTTGTAAAAGGATTCTGAAACTGTACGGAAGTTAACTCGACAGAAAGCAATAGTGAAGGCTAATTACACTAAAGACCACCATGCCATGTACTGTACATACTATAAATAAATTTTGCAGAGGGCCTCTGATTTTTAAACGTTACAGTTCAAATATTTTCCTATTTTAGATAACCATATCATTTTTTTAGTTTCATAAAGCAGTTTGCAACCTCCTCGTAAATTTTATGGAGTCAAAAAGAAGCGTAAATTTACTTAAATATAACAAATACGTAAATTGATATAAGTTATCGAATGGATTTTTATTTATAATAAAATAATTATAAAAATTCTTCGGACCAGTTTTGTATCTAGTCAAATTTTCAGCATCCGTACTTATTTCTATGTGGCAAGTACTTGAAATTTTATAAGTTCTTATTTTTAAGAAGCTTAATTCCTTAACTGGTTTGAACGTACACCAGTGCTTCTCAAAGTTTCAATATTCGTGACCCAATATTCAATCATAATTTTCATCGCGCCCCCTCATACAATAACAATGCATTGAATTCAATAATACTATATTTTGATGCTAAAACTACGATACGACTTTAACCTCTTAAGTTCCACCGGCGTATATAAACGTCTCACCTAAGTGCGCTAATTGCAACAGACGTATATATACGTCTTTTCGAAGTACGGTCTTTTCTGTGCAGTTTTATTCATAAAATGATTACGAAAGCTTTGGAATTAAATAAAAGGACCTTGACAGTGTTTGCGTTGAATTTACTCTTTTCAGAGGCTCTTTTTGATTGCTTTTATTTATTCCTTTAAGGGAATCCAGTTAAGGGATTTATTACAAACTGTGCAAATTATCAAGATAAGTGTTAATTTTTGTATATAATTTTATATATGGCAATCCCATAGGTCACTGGATATTATTAAACATGTTCTTAAATTAGTATTGGTAAATTAATTATAAAATACATTGTGTAGCACTGATATATTTATAAGAGCAATACTCAGTGTAAATGTGTATTTTATTTTTTATGTCAAAATGTATTTTGTTTGTTTACTTTTAGTAAACTAAGAATTCTTTTAAAAATAATATTTTGTTTTTGACTTTTCAATAAGCTTGCGCCCCCCTTGTAGAGTTGTCACGGCCCCCAAGGGGGGCGCGCCCCACAATTTGAGAAACGCTGCCGTACACCGTACAGGCTACCAAAAGCTGTCCACAGCCAATTTACCCGTCCCCTGTACGGGCACTGATATTTTCTTCTTTCTATCTTTGATTTGCTCATATTTTTAAACCTTATGGGGAGATTATTAGTGCTAGTGTTTTTAAAATATACAGTTTGTCCATGGTACTGAAATACTTCTCATCCTGGAATTTCTTTGTGGTGAAGGGGAAGAGGGAATTTTTCATATAAGGTCGGAATTTAGGTTCTTGAAAAATTCGATAAAGAACAGGTATTGTCAAGCCAAAATTCAATTTGATGCTTGAAAAGAAATGAAAATGGAAGGATAATCCAAAACAGCCCGTTCTATTACTGTCCCCATTGCAATGAATGACTTGGTATTACACCATGCTCCAAGTGTGTGAAAATGTGTTCATATGCACAGCCACACAAAATCCTCAACTGTTTGAAAAAGAGGTACGAACATGAAATTTTTTTGTAAGCTTGAGAGAAATTCTTTTAAGAAACAGGAAACATTCTTCAAAGCGTGCAGTTTAATTTTAAAAAGCAAACATTTAGGGGTTTTTGTGTCCCACAATTATAAAATATAAAATAGGGTAAAGACTTTACAACTGAAAATTAAAATAAAATTCTTCCATTTTCGTCTTCTGTTAAGCATTACGCTTAGTTATGTGAAATAAAAAATGTGCCTTTTTCAGGAACATTTGGGACAAAAAAATTGACCGCTTAAGGGGTGAACTTTGATAAGTAGAAATTGAAAACGATATTAAGGTCTGTAAATTTTTTTTTTTAATTTTTTAAAACTTTTATGTGTATTTCAACCACTATTTGTCTATATTCTTTTAATATCGTTTTGGATATCGACCTCAAAATTATGTTTTATCAGTACTCAAATGGCATAAAAGAACCATTATATAAGTAATCCTAGCTCTTTCATGGAAAGTGGGTTATTTCAGTTCAATGCGTCAATCCACATAACCTTGAGCATCAATCCCTTCCGAGCTACAACTATTGTTTAAGGTACATTCTCATATTTTAAGAGATACATTAGGCTTAAGATTTATGGCCATTGAAAAATGTTAAATATCGCAGATAATGTATACAAAACTTTGTCAAATATTTTATATTTATATATTTTTTTTACATTTAATTAATTTTATCAATTGCTTATAGGAGCTTCTAACATTATAATTTAACGTATGTATAAATAATTTATCGAAGTCACACACTCACAAAAATGTATAGTCAACTATGAAGCGGCATTTTTTTTTTTGTATCAACCTTGATTTCAAGTTTTTTGCTTATGTTTTAAATAATTAGTATTAAATATTTTAAATACTGTGAAACCTTAATAAATTCATGATCTAATCAAACAAAAAGACCAATGTACAACAAAAACGTCAATATATATATTTTTTATTTCCGCAATCAAGGTTAACATTGATATATGTATAGAGTGAGTAAATTTATAAGACAGACGTCAACAAAACCAGTTCTATTTTATAGAAGAGTCTTTATCGTATGGGGGGAACAGTCATGAAATCGCTCAACATTTGCTGAAATTAATCACATGACGAAGGGTGTCCTTCAAATTTTAAGCTTATGACGTTAATGTATATACAATTTTATGTAATTAGAAAGAAGATATTATAACGGCCAGCATATCAAACTAATATTTATAACTGACTCACAGATGCACACATAAGAGTATTTGAATTTAAGGATTGATGATAAAGATCAATTTCCCCCGTCATTTAATGTTCAGACATTTGAGCAGGAGTAATTTTTCTTTTTTTTAGTCCTTTTTTTTAGCAGGGAATTCTCATTCCGTAGTTAAGTACTTAACCTTTCGTTGACACTTTTCAACATTATATTTTATAAAGTGATGTAGCAAAATATGTTATCTGCAAAAGCCTACTCACGACTGTTACGTATAATTAGACTCTCATGTATCTTCCTACCAGACAAATGATTTGTGATTTCTATTATATAATTCAAGTTCGACTTTCCTCACAGCTTCAAGGTCATAAATATTCTGGGCAGTTCTCACACACTCGCGGGTACATTATATATATATATGTATGCAATAACACTTCAATAAGGTAGATATTTTATCACGACAGACACTTAAAATATTCATAATTACTAATCACAAAATTAAGGAACACAAGATAGTGGGCTGCAAATTTGTATCTATTAATTGTTTAAAGGCTAAATGTTACGGTTACCCTGAAGATTTTGTTTGCAATTCCAAAGATTCCATTTTAAGGTATCCGACTACGTTCGGAACCGTGATTTTAAAAAGGCGCACAAATGCATAATTTTCATGATATTTAGTGTCACTTAGATTCGAATACATGTATAAAATTGTTTTAAGGACATTTTGACAAAAAATTTATTAAATGCAATATTTCGGCAAAAAATTAACTTAGAATAACCTTTTTTAAAAATGTTCTCCTTTTGTGAAAAATTCTTCTATTATAAAAATATTTTTTCTGTATATAGCTCAGACCTCTGTACAGAGACTCAACTATGATTTTTGAAAACTTCATATTATTTTTAGAATTATAACCCATTGAAATAATTATCGGCGTTTTTTTCTTATAATTTCTCCCCTGTGTGGTCGTAAAACATGGATAAACCCACTTCTGAGTTATATATTTCAAAAATTCTAGTTGAGCCTCTGTACAGAGTTCTGAGCTATATACAGGCAAAATATTATTATAATAGAAGCATTTTTCACAAAAGGAGAATATTTCGAAAAAGGGTCATTCTATGTTCCTTTATTGTCAAAATATTGCCCTGAAATAATTTTTTATTGTAATACTATTCTTAAAACAATTTTATTTACATTTTCTAATCTAAGTGACACTCAATATCATAAATATTATCCATTTATACGCTTTTGCAAATACGCTTTTGCAATACGCTTTTGCTCCGAACGTAGTCGGATACCTTAATGATGTTTATTTTCGAACCCGATGCGATGGTAGGCATTTTAGTCATAAAAAATTACAAATACAATATTGAAACTAACCGCATTTAACAAATTTCGCTTATTTATTTCATAACTTAATTTACATTGGAGTTAATTTGTTACGCCATTGAATTATGATAAAAAATTATTTTCCTAATCAGAAGCAAAAACAGAGATGCAAACGAAATGATTCATTGTTGAGCTTCTTTGGTTGATATTTTAAGCATTTAATGTAGTCTTGCAATGTGTTAATGCAATATAGTATTGTAATGTTTGATGCAAGACTTGTAGAATCATCAATTAAACCTCTAGGTTAGCTTTAAGAGAGGAACTTCTCAAGACATTCCATTACAAATACAGATAAAGGAAGATGAATCGTTTATCCAAACAAGTGAACATGTTAGGCGTGGTCAGGAAAGATGTGTCTAGACCAGGGGTACTCAACATTTTTTACTGCTGGGCCGCATACATATGTTAGCTATTTCAAGTGGGCCACACCATGAGGATAAATGCTTTAAGACCAAGAAAACATTGGAATTTAAAATGTGAGAAATTGGTCAAAATATTGCAACTCCTCTGTTTTGCTTTTTTTAATTATTATTTTTTATATTTTTGTTTTTCACTAACACTTAATTAGAAGCATTTAAGAAACCCTCCTTCACAATTTCTGCATCAGTAAGCGGTTTCATATGATAACCAATAATATAATAAACTTCATAGGATGTCTTTGTTACCACTGTGATATTACCACTGACAAAACACTTTGTTGCTGTTGCAAACATTGTTTAAGAAAACCTATTTATCACATCTTCGAGGAAAAGAATCATTGAATGATTCCTGTTTATTGGTATTTTTTAAATACAACGCTTTCGTGACAAATTAAACAATTACTGATCCATGTTTGTTTTTCACAACAAAATAGTCAAGCTCCCAATAGTCTTGAAACAATGTATTTCTTCGATATATCTTCTATGTATTTCTTCGATATATTTCTTATATATCTTCAAATATTTTTCGCTTGCAAAATACGAACGATAGTTAAAAATTAGTTCCCCACCCATAAGATTGCCGCTACACTGTTGTCTATTATCACTAACCGTAACCATTCCAAATAGAAAAAGAATATAAATTCGTACCCGTTCGACACCGACAGCAAAAAGAAAAAATTGATATATTTGATTTCTTGACAAAGAATTTCCCCCCAAATTTTTAATACAATGCTCTTAAATAAGTAAATTTCTTAGAGTAATGGGCCTGTGACCGGGCCACTCAAAAAGGCTCGGTGGGCCCGGGATGAGTATTGCTGGTCTAGACCGGTATGTTCTAAATCAGGAGAATGAACTGTCCCAGAGTAAGGGCTACTTCTAATGTTTTTAAAGAGTTGCGATCCTCTTAGTGGCTATTCTGTATTAAAATTTTATGTTTTCTTTTCTGAACACTTGTTTCCGACATGGTACATATCTTTAAAAATATGACAGATTACTATTTTTACTACAAATATGCAAGTAATACAAAATGATTGCTTGAACAACTATGAGGGATTGCTAGACTGTGGACACATTCAATGCAGTGAGCAGAGAACATGCTGATAATTCTGAAACCGACGTATGTACTTGATTTATTCGCCCTTCGCGGGACATGATTTCAACCTGAGAACTCAATCCCGTGGTAGTGCAGGTTGTGGGATGATGTCTATAGCCAATCCCGCTCTGTTGCGAGAAGAGCTAATCATCAACATTTACTCTCCCCTTCAGTTAGCGTGTGAGGTAAAACTTATACACCTGACATCGCAGTAATCGCTTTTTTACCCTACAGCAGCAGTGAATGTGTTAAGCGTCATCGTGCACTTCCAATGAAGGAACATGTGTTCTCTATACATTTGTTGAATCATTTGCTTAAATATTCACAGTTGCATCAATTGTGAAAAGCCGATTATCTAGTCTAGCTGACGTCGGTATTCCATAAATGTTTTTTTTTAATGTGCATCTTATCTAGGTCTTAGTAAAAAAGGTCACCCCAAAATATCCTGTCGGTCCATTAGTCGACAGCGATCGACTTAATGCCCAACCCTGATCTAAGTAGTTTTTTCCCCGAACTTTTGCTTAACATATCCTTTTAAGATCCAACCCACATAATCATGTATGTTACATATTATACGTTTTTGCTTTTGGAATAGTGGTATGTAAGAAAATCCCGAATCGAATGATTGAGCAGGTCTTCTGAAAGTGTGAAGTACCACTTTTAATCAACAGTTAGTGATTGTAATCCCTGTTTTCTTTCTCAACTGGCAAATTTAACTTCGTTTACAAATGCAACGAAAACACGTCTTTTTTTATCTGTCGTAAAATGGTAATTATCAATATATTTCTAATGACTTGGATTCATATTTTTGTCTTAATGTTTAGATAATCGTAAAATATTAAAAACATTAACTATATTCTATTAACCTTGCTTGTAGGAATCAGGATTTCGTTTACCGCACGATCGTGCAACTTGGTCGTTACTTGAGTCACTGTATCTGAAGAGGTAAGTTCTTGCCATGTGAATTTTCTTTTCTGTTTCAATAATTTTGATGGAAGCCTAAATAAAAACGAAATACATCATTATATAATTAATACTATATTTTCTTGATGGTTACTATGGAAGAGTCCCTTTATTCTCTTCCGCTCTCTTTTGCAATTATTTTCTCTTCTATACAATTGTTGAAGGGGATGACATTTGAATCTTCTACACATATATCTGCAACCGTATCTCATCTTCTCCCCCCTCCCCCGCGAAAAAAATTCTGAGTTTACCGGAGGGAGTTGGTAAGGTGTGGTTTGATTTTTTTATATGTATTTTTTTAAAAATAATAACATTTTTTGATACATTTTATTATTTTTCAAGGAATACCGTGCTAAATGTCAACCAAAAACTTTTTCAGGTGTCTACAAGGAAAATAATTCTCACACAAGAAGAAATTCTGCAATGATGAATAAATCAGATTCTAAGCTTAATGATCTCTCGGATGATGACTATGCTGCGAACAAAACATATGAACCACGTCCACGTATATTGGAAGGAAGTTCACAGATGAGAGCGATGAAGAAAAAGGTGAAAATATTTGTTATGGAAATACAGTTTTGGATCACCCTTTACCGACAAAGTCCCTTGAACCCATTCATTTAGTTGTTTCAGCTGTTACAAATTCTTTGTTTCGGTGTAAGCAAATCACAATATCAAATAAAATTTCTCCAAAAAATCAAAATGGATCCCTTAAAAATTAGTCCAGAAAGAGCCACTTGCACGCAGTCACCCAATCTCAGGACTAAAAGCCAAAAGAAAATTTTGGAAGAATAGGAATTTCCCCAAGAATTTCTGGACACCCGCATTGACAGTATGATGGCTCGTTGTGAGGCTTGTGTTGGAGAGCACAGTGGCCATATTCTATATCAGAAATTTCTTGAGATATAATACGTCATAATTTAACATTTTTTAATCTATCTTAATCAACATTTACTTCTTTTCTATGTTGTTATGCTAAAATACGTACTTTCTCTCATACTAATATATGTGCCTTTCATTATAAAAAAACGAAAGCTTCTTTGTTTTTCACACAGTTTGTCTTTGGGCATCAGTGTACACGTAACAAAGAGAAATATATCGCAAAAATGTTACAAAATATAAAGGTCATTTATTACAGCAAACATATTTCTAATGCAAAAATGTCATATAATACTAGTATCAACTTGTGCTTTTTACATAATACCAAAACCTTGATGAAATATTTTTGCAATTGCTATTTAACTATCGGATTTTTAGAAGGCTTGCATTTTTATCTATGTTACATAACAGGATTCTAGTTTTATTTATTTCGAAGCCTTTTTTCGCTTAGTCATAAAATGTTAAATTTTTTGTCATTTGGCTGTAATATCTTGATTACAAACTGAAACATTTACTTCAATAATAGTGATTAGTAATCATATTATTATAAATTTAAAAAAAAATTAATTTCTATGCATTTTGGCATGGAATCGAATCACCTACTCCGTTTAAACTTACACATTTTTAATAGAATGTTATCCATAATTATTTTTTAAAAATATAATTTTTTTCATTTATGAGTCTCTTTATATCCCTCGTATCAAAACGAAAATTCTATAAAAGTATTTTTATGAAATAAAAATTGATATTACGGATATACGATTGGCTATAACCATTCAGAAAAAATACAGTGTTGTTTTATTAATTTAACAAGTAATATAAAAAAAGTAAGTAAAATCCTACTTAGATCAACAAAGAAATATCTTATTTTAGCTACTTTTTATTAAATAGTTACAATTAATGTAAATATGTATATACATGTGACAGAAAAACAACATTAAGTGGTCATTAATTTTTATTAATTATCATTAAAGTATCGTATTGTCATCCAAAACAATCGTGTGTATAAAATTTCAGTTCAACTGAATGCTTTAAAACGTAAGAAAAAAAATATATTTCCAAGTTTTGACACCAGTCGCCAAAAGGGTCGCTAAGTCACCAAAAATTATGCCAACTTGGCTGTATTGGTAATTCTTTGAATAATTAGTTTTAATCAATTAATTTTTATTAATTATAATTAAATTATTATATTGTCATCCCAAAGAATAATGTATATAAAATTTCAGGTCAATCGAGCGCTTTAAAATGTATTTTATTAACGATTGAAAATTTCACCAAGATAAATTAATAAATATATAGAGAGTGTGAGCAAAAATAGTGTGTAGGAATTGAAAAATAAAAGGAGAGAGAGAGTGTGTGTGTATCTTATAAACTTAAAAATAAAAGTCTGTATTTTAAGCAAACATATTGTTTTTCGTAATATATGGTTTTCTCATATTCTACAAAATATTTTAAAAAATTTCCGGATTATAAATTCAGATAAAACATTTTTATTGAAGGCATGGAATAGTTACGATTATCTTCTATGAACTCATTTCTTGTGGTTTAAAAACGATTGCGGCTAATGTTATAAATCTCTATGAGATTTTGAAAATCCTTTTTACTTAAATTTCTCAAATCTACCTGGATTTTTGCTTCAATTTCCTGCACTGATTCTACATATTTAGCAACAATTTCAATCTTTGTGAAAAACTTGAAACATGCAAGTTTGGGAAAAAGTTCTTCCTTCTTATCCTTCTGGTCTAAATCAGACCAGATCCATGAGTTTGTTCACCCTTAAAAAAATCTAAGACCAAAATAGGTCTCTTCAAAAGGCTCTCTCGTAGCAAGTCAACACAATCGAGTAAATGTTGCGGTGTAACCTCTGCATCAATTCGTTTGGTACAAATTAGAAAAGTCTTGGTACCTTGGGAGAATCTAAAAGAACTTTAAATGCCCCGTTTACAGTCAAGCAAAATTGGTTTGTATCACCATTGGACTCTTTGCCTAAAGTACATTTTCATACAGAATTATTTGCTTATACTAATAAGTCCACTCAACATCCTGAATACTTCAGATTGGCTGCTCTGGAGGTGATTGACAGTATTCCTGAAGGTGCTATTCTTCAGACGGTAGCAAGAATTAGGAATGCACTGAAGTTGAGTTGAGTTCGGTGTTTTATGGCACATGAGCCAGTTCTGGCTATACTGCTCCAAACATTCATATGTCTGTGGTATGGACAGGAAAAGAAGAAATCGGATGACAAGATGGAGGGTCGAAAATAGAAAGGATCTCTGGGGTACCCCGGGGTCGTGACACCTGTGTTTACCAAAGGTAGTAAACCCCTTGGGAAAAGGAAAAGATCACTAGGGTACCCCGGGATAAAGAATACACTGGAAGAGGAGCATTTATTCAATTTGGAAATGAGGAAATATTGCTTAAACCAATGCTTTTCAAACTCTTTATACTTGCGAACCAATTTTCAATCATAATCTTCATCGCGTCTCCCCTTCTATACAGTAACAATGTATTAAATTCAATAATTATATACTTTGACGTAAAGCTACAATACGACTTTAATTACAAACCATACAAATTATCGAGATAGGTATTAAATTTTGTGTACAATTTTATATATGACAAGCCCGTAGGACACAGGTAATTATTAAACTTGTTCTTAACTTAGTACTGTAAAATTAATTATGAAACTCACATTGTGTAGTACTGATACATTAATAAGTGTATTATAACAGTGTAAATACGTATTTTGTTTTTTATTATGTCGTAATGTATTTTGTTTGGCTCCCTTTCAGTAAATTAGTAATTTTTTTAATTAAGCTTTTGTTTTCGACTTTTTGATATACTCGCTTCCCCATGTAAGGTAATCATGCCCCCTAGGGGGGCACCCCTTAGAATTTGAGAAACACAGGCTTAAACGCAGGACCACAGATCACTGTTCCGTTTTCAGTTCTCAATTGATTGCCATTGACATGGCTCTAGACTGTGTTTCTGGGCATCTTTTGACTAACAAAAATCTGGATTCTTTCAGACACACACAATCGAAGTGCTATTCAATATTTAAACAATTGGAGACTATTGGGAGACCACAAGGGAATAAATATTATTGATAAACTCAGGACCCTGTCTGGTTCTTCCATGATTCATCTGCAATGGATTTCGTCCCATGTGAATCTGAAATATAATGGCAATCCTGATGACTTTGCAAAGTTTGGTACTTCAATTACTCAGGTCATTGAGGAACCTCTGAGGTATCTTGAACTATACTCGGAATGTAAAGCCTCCATAAGCATCTAGAGGAAACAACCTCCACCGCATCCATGGTATCTTAGTCAGTGTCCTGGAACGTCAATCAATTTTAAAGGAGACAGGAGAAATTACGAGTTACACAAAAATATTAGCGAGGATATTATATCAAGATGAAGTTGTTGTTGACCGAATTTCAGTGAGTCACTAAAGCAGTTTGTCGATCAATAAAATCCTTGAATAAAAAAGAACAGCTACAGTCTTCCTAATTTTTTGTTAACATGAATTGCGATACGTTACATCTTGAGATTTTACATCCACTTTTTGAAATGAGTTCCTTCTGTGGTGTTCTTAACAGTTGATCCATGTGATCGTTACTAAATTAAATGAGAGGTTCTCATGGACTTGACATCCAAGAAGTTTCTTTTGGTAGGCAATATATATATGTAAGGATAATTAAATTAGATTAAAAATTAAATTCCCTATCTAGTAATTCACTTTTATATTACTTCCTCACCTCTTCAAGTATCAAACTAATGACCCATTTATTTCTTCCGAACATATGGCCTAGCCAATAAACATGTCTAATTCCATATCGTTATGTTTAATAGCCCTATATGTCAGTATTAACTTTGAAGAGCACTCATGGACGCCGCGATCGGTATTTTAAGTGTTTAACCCACTTAAGATTTTTCGGTGGCGTGCTTTTTTCTCTCTCTGCATCTTGCTTCAGATGATGTCTAACTTTGATCAAATAAAGACCTTTATATATATATATGAAAACCAAGTCTTTTTTCTGACTCTAAAATCATGTCATATATATATATATATATATATATATATATTCTAACCTTTATTTACAATATAAATTCTCATCTAAGAACACTTCCGCTACATAACACATTCCGCTCGCTCGATTCGTTACAAGTCATTTCAGTTCTTTTGACCGTTCTTTTTCTCAGTCCTTTGTTTAGAAAAACTAGCTTCACATAGCGGACGCTAGAGGGCGCAACACCTTCACTTTTCTCCTATTGTATTCTCGTAATTTCACCTACACTTAAATTCTATTTCCCTTACGAATTATTATTCTTTTCACTGGTTGAACATAGCTGACATAATGAATTAAAATTCTAATCACTTCAGCTGGATAAACAACTCAAATACCTGGATAGTATTCGTAGCTTCGGTCTTAACGTCACGTTTAACATGTTAAAGTATCCCGTGGAATTTGATGTAAGCTTCATGGTTACTTATATCTGCCTTATCTGTGCCTTTCCTTACAAAAATAGAATGTCGTTATGTAATGTATTTAAGATAATTTGAATTTCGAAAACTTGTTACTGAAATTTTTATGAAAATACTTTGTTGGTGTGAAAACCGATAACAGTACTGCAGATGAGAAAATTCAATTCTAAAATAATTTGATATTTCAAAGCAATCTGTGGAATTGGAGATGGCAGTATATTGTTCATTGAAGTCTATTATGACAATATTGATAAAATCTTATTTGCCATTTTTTTCTGAAAGCTAAAATAATATCATGTCTTGCATTCAGGATGCTGAATTTTACAATACTTACTCATTATACTTGCATAACAAAACTTTTTGTTGGGGAAATAGGATTTTTTACAGATGAAGGTAATTCAGGTTTAAAATTTATTGACTATATGGGAGTAAAATGTCTCACGCTCACTCTTCAGAAGATCTCTGTTGCTATTAGACCCACAGTCTTGAAAGTTGGTAGAAATATTCTTTTTTTTACAAGTAGAAACCCGCTGAGAATGAGTTTTCGGAAAATCGACTGCCAAGGAGGGGAGGGGGGACAAAACAACAAAACATACATATACAAATGTCTATTTTTGAACCATTAGACTTATAAACTTTAAATTTAACGAATATATTTCTTTTGTTGCACTCCACTACGAACGGATTTTGTGCAGTTCGATTCTTAAGGAGAATTTGTGGGGAGTCACAGGGCGTTATAGACAACAAAAAAAAAATTCCCCGTGTGTATGGGGAAAATCAACTATACGAGGCTTAATTCAGTGCTTCTGAAACACTTTCAATGTTTGCGACCCAATATTCAATCATAATTTGCATCACGCCCCCCTCCATACAATAACGATATATTAAATTCAATATCAATAATGCTATACTTTGATGCTAAACATATAATACGACTTTAACCCCTTAAGTACCAACGACATATATAAACGTCTCACTCAGCCAGTGTTTTAATTGCCCTAGACGTATATATACGTCTTTCCGAAGTGCTATCTTTTCTGTGAACTGCTATCAATAAAATTATTCCGAAGGCTTTGGAAAGCAACAAAATGACCTTGACAGTGTTTGCGAAGGATTTACTTATTTCAGAGGAGCACCCATTTGAGATTGACGTTCAACAGTATCTAATATTCTAAACACTTGCATTCTAGTTTCTAGTGAAATGCTTTTTCTTGTTGCTTTATTATTATCAGTCATGATAAAAACTAAAAAATAATATTTGTTACCATAGAAATCATTATATTATAAAAATTTATACTTACAATAATGTCAACAAATATTTGAAACGATAAAAATACGTTCGTATAATACCGCAAGAAAGAAGAAATACAGATAAACTGCTTCGGATATCGGGAAGCCTAACGCTGCTTGCAATTTTGGGGAATTCACAATTCAAATAAAACAGTGTTAAAAACCGAAACAGCGCTTAACGAAACAGCGTTAAGCGGGGTCTTACTGTACTTTTCTTCTCTGTTTGAAAGATTATCATTTTGGATTATATAATATTAAATTCGTTTCTCTATTGATGCCGCACAATATTTTTTTTTACCATGCACGTGACACGAAAGTAAAATATTCACCATCGGATATTTAACTTCGGCATAAAAAAATGTGACATTGAAGAAAAAGTTATTTCGCCAAGGCCACGCAAAAAGATTTTTTCTTTTTGTTTTTTTTTTGGTAAGCATTGGATAGAATAATAATAAAAAAAACATTATCTAATACAACTTTAAAAAGTCAGGAGGAGATATATGATCTTCTTTTTCAAGATAATTCGGTCATGACATGGAGTATTAAACATTCATTATTGTGTATTAAACATTTTGGGTACTTAAGATTTCTATCAGCAAGCCGTTTTGAGTTCTCGAACATAACATATATCTTATGTAAATTGCTTCTTCCTCACACCTAGATTGGTGCATCGATTGAATGAAATGAGCTACATACGAAAGAGAGCCGCCCATCTGGTATAGTGATTAGTAACGCTGATTGCTATGCAGTTGGGTCTGGGTTCGAATCCCGGTAAATGTATAGTAGTTCTTTTGCGGCATGGGGCTATTCTGAACAGCTGTCGAACAGCCAGTCCTCTCGTGAAGTCGGTGGAATGGGAAGAGAAATATCAAGTTCCTGACCACCCCCATGATGTTCTTCCTCAAAATTGGGGTGAAACCAAGTCGAATTGTACTGTCACCTGCATGGTGTGCTCAAATCTACAGCTAGCAAATCAGGCAATTCACCGCGATGAATTTCGTGGGCCTATATTCGATACCGTCGGACAAGTGACTTTAGAAACATTAACATACTAAAAAGCAGAAAATAATAATAGTAGTAGTAGTAATAATAATAAAGATTTCGCTGATGTTTCACTTTTTTATATAATATTTGAAAAGGTTCTTTATATATATATATATTACTTAAAGATTTGTAAATCTGCATATATTAATATCAATAAGACAGTCATATTTTCATAAATCAGAGGAAATGTTTAATTCTACAGAAACATAAGTTTGTGATTTACTTTTTCAGATTCATATTATTGCATTTGTATCAAATCACTAGTTTAGGATTGGCAAGTGAATTAGAAATTCCATAAAAAAAATATTACATTCACGGATTCAAAGTATCCGTGCTCTAAAATACCACTAACTAATACTAAAATAACAAATATGCTTTTTGGAGAGTTTACTCCTTAAGAATCGACTTTCATATAAAGCCCCGGTATAGAAATATCATGAGGAGTGAAATATGTGCAAGCGTTAGCAAAAGCATTACGCTGTGTTCTGCGCATGCGTCAAATCACTGTTGGAAGAAAGTATAGGTACGTATTTGAGTACAGTAAGACCCCGCTTAACGCGGGGTATACGTTCCATCAAAGTAGAGCGTAATATGAAACAGCGTTAAACGAGGTTATCTCTCATCATGTATTTTACGATTAAATTTGTTAATTATGTGTTTTTACATTTCAGATCATACAGTATCTTCTGTATTTCCAATTTTCTGCATTTTTATCAAGAAGGTATCTAATGTAATTTGCGTTTTCCTTTTGCGCTCTGTAAGAAGTTGTTGTTAAGTGGATGGCATCCATAATGCCCCCGTCTTTCCTTTGGACTCCTGGCAAAATTTGCTTCTCCTTTTTGTTTTCTTTCTTGTTGCTTTATTTTCGTGTTTTTTACTATCACCCATGATAAAAACTAAAAATCATAATATTTGTCACTATAACAATCGTTATATTATATAAATTTATACTGACAATAACGTTAACAAATGTTTGAAATGATAAAATTACGTTCGTATAAGACCGCTGGAAAGAAGAAACATAGATAAACTGCTTCGGATATCGGGAAGCCTACCGCTTTGTGTAATTTCGGGGAATAATCCCACAATTGAAATAAAAGAGCGTTAAACCGAAACAGCCCTAAACGAAACAGCGTTACTGTACTTTAGCTGTCACTTAACAAGCCAGTAATAGCCACCGGAAAGGAGTGATCCATTTGTGTAGTGGTCATGTTACTGGGTTTCGTATCCACAAGTCATGGGCTCTATAATCGGAAGCGGCACCCCCACTTTCCGTTCAATAAGCATATCTTTTAAAGAAAAAGTGATCGATTTAAAACAATAATAATTATCCTTTATTTTAAAATTTAGCCTTATATTTACTCTAAAAAATCCATTAATAGTTGTCTTTTTTTTATGACATTTTATCTTTTATTGTTTTTTTTCTTTGCTGCTTTCAATAAACTAGATTTTTGTTTCAGTTCCATTTTTTAAGTAAACGGTTCTCACGAAAAATTAGAAAATGCTTATTGATTATCAAATTCAAAATTTCAAATCTCAACAAAGAAATTATTATAAAATAATAAATAATTTGTGTTTCTCTAATAATAAATTCTACATCAGACACGTTTCCATTTTTACATAAAATTTCTTCCGTTTTTGTCAACCATTCTCTTAATTTACGAAGTACGGAATAAAAAAAAATAATTAAAATAACCAAATGTTGAAACGTTTATATCATTTTAAATGTTTTCCTTACATAATGAAAGTACATAGTGAGGATTTGAAATCTGTTTCATTTTTTTAAATTCCAAGTGTATATATATATATATACACACAAATAATAATGAATGTGAGCTTTAGCATGCTCGAAATGGTGATTCTAAACTACTGAAGAAACAGTATCATGTACTTCTTGGCGGCAATTTCAATATTGATTTCGTTAAAGATGTAGGATTGAGATTAGTACAATTTTTTAAAATCAGAGCTTAATTTGGATTTTATTTCTGGTATTTAAATGTATTTCGTTTGACATATAACCTTTCTTTGAAAATATTCCGGATTCGGTTCCTTTTTTAAAAATTAAAAATAAGAATATCAAATTTATTTTGCAACAAATATGTGTTTGAGTACATTGACAAATTTGTAGCTTAAATATATTCTTTGATCTACCAGCTAATAAATCTGAATTAGCTGAAATTTTTAGATTCATGCTTAAGAAAAACGATGTTTTAAGAGTTACATATATATGTATATTTAAAACAAGTAATATAAAAAATTAAGCCAATTTCTACTAAGATCAACAAAGAAAAATTTTATTTCTTAGCTACTTTTTATTAAATAGTTAGAATTAATATAAATATGTATATACATACGACAGAATCACAACATTAAGTGGTAATTAATTTTTATTAATTATCATTAAAGTATCGTATTGTCATCCAAAACAATCGCGTATATAAAATTTCTGTTCAACTGAATGCTTTAAAACGTGAGAAAAAAACCTTTTCTAGTTTTGACACAAGTCGCCAAAAGGGTCATTAAGTCGCCAAAAATGTTGCCAACGTGGCTGTATTTGTAATTCTTTAAATAATTAATTTTAATCAATTAATGTTTATTAATTATAATTAAATTATCGTATTGTCATCCAAAATAATAATGTATATAAAATTTCAGCTCAATGGAGCGCTTTAAAATGTACTTTATTAACGATTGAATATTCCATCAAGATAAATAAATAAATAAATATATAGAGTGTGAGCTAGTAGTGTGTGTGTAGGAATTGAAAAATAGCTTATTCAGATCTGTTTTCTTAAATACAGTAAAAAAATAATAATAATAATAAAAATGGATTTTCGTTGTAATGTACAATAAATTCAATGACTATAATATTATTAGATTCAGTTACAGATATCAACCAATCTGAGGGCAGAACTGAGACCTCACAACTGAAATGTCATAGGTTTTAGTCCTTCCAGAGGAATAATTGTTT